>JAGFBZ010000487.1:0-60000 GCA_018398805.1 Hirundichthys speculiger
GTGTGTAGGGGCTAATAGTTATAGCTACAGTTAGTCTAAACTATAGTGTGTAGGGGCTAATAGTTATAGCTACAGTTAGTCTAAACTATAGTGTGTAGGGGCTAATAGTTATAGCTACAGTTAGTCTAAACTATAGTGTGTAGGGGCTAATAGTTATAGCTACAGTTAGTCTAAACTATAGTGTGTAGGGGCTAATAGTTTATAGCTACAGTTAGTCTAAACTAGTGTGTAGGGGCTAATAGTTATAGTACAGTTAGTCTCAAACTATAGTGTGTAGGGGCTAATAGTTATAGCTACAGTTAGTCCTAAACTATAGTGTGTAGGGGCTAATAGTTATAGCTACAGTTAGTCTAAAACTATAGTGTGTAGGGGCTAATAGTTATAGCTACAGTTAGTCTAAACTATAGTGTGTGTAGGGGCTAATAGTTATAGCTACAGTTAGTCTAAACTATAGTGTGTAGTAGTGCTAATAGTTATAGCTACAGTTAGTCTAAACTATAGTGTGTAGGGGGCTAATAGTTTATAGCTACAGTTAGTCTAAACTATAGTGTGTAGATGCTAATAGTTATAGCTACAGTTAGTCTAAACTAACTATAGTGTGTAGGGGCTAATAGTTATAGCTACAGTTAGTCTAAACTATAGTGTGTGTAGGGGTTATATAGCTACTATAGTTATATAGTTATAGCTACAGTTAGTCTAAACTATAGTGTGTAGGGGCTAATAGTTATAGCTACACAGTTAGTCTAAACTATAGTGTGTAGGGGCTAATAGTTATAGCTACAGTTAGTCTAAACTATAGTGTGTAGGGGCTAATAGTTATAGCTACAGTTAGTCTAAACTATAGTGTGTAGGGGCTAATAGTTATAGCTACAGTTAGTGTGTAGGGCTAATAGTTATAGCTACAAGTCTATAAACTGTATAGTGTGTAGATGGGCTAATAGTTATAGCTACAGTTAGTCTAAACTATATAGTGTGTAGATGCTAATAGTTATAGCTACAGTTAGTCTAAACTATAGTGTGTAGATGCTAATAGTTATAGCTACAGTTAGTCTAAACTATAGTGTGTAGGGGCTAATAGTTATAGCTACAGTTAGTCTAAACTATAGTGTGTGTTAGATGGGCTAATAGTTATAGCTACAGTTTAGTCTAAACTATAGTGTGTAGGGGCTAATAGTTATAGCTACAGTTAGTCTAAACTATAGTGTGTAGGGGCTAATAGTTATAGCTACAGTTAGTCTAAAAACTATAGTGTGTAGATGGCTAATAGTTTATAGCTACAGTTAGTCTAAACTATAGTGTGTAGTGCTAATGCTAATAGTTATAGCTACAGTTAGTCTAAACTATAGTGTGTAGATGCTAATAGTTATAGCTACAGTTAGTCTCAACTATAGTGTGTAGGGGCTAATAGTTATAGCTACAGTTAGTCTAAACTATAGTGTGTAGGGGCTAATAGTTATAGCTACAGTTAGTCTAAACTATAGTGTGTAGGGGCTAATAGTTATAGCTACAGTTAGTCTAAACTATAGTGTGTAGGGGCTAATAGTTATAGCTACAGTTAGTCTAAACTATAGTGTGTAGGGTGCTAATAGTTATAGCTACAGTTAGTTCTAAACTATAGTGTGTGTAGGGCTAATAGTTATAGCTACAGTTAGTCTAAACTATAGTGTGTAGGGGCTAATAGTTATAGCTACAGTTAGTCTAAACTATAGTGTGTAGGGGCTAATAGTTATAGCTACAGTTAGTCTAAACTATAGTGTGTAGGGCTAATAGTTATAGCTACAGTTAGTCTAAACTATAGTGTGTAGGGGCTAATAGTTTAGCTACAGTTAGTCTAAACTATAGTGTGTAGGGGCTAATAGTTATAGCTACAGTTAGTCTAAACTATAGTGTGTAGATGCTAATAGTTATAGCTACAGTTAGTCTAAACTATAGTGTGTAGGGGCCAGGCCTGGAATTTCGTGATCTGAGGGACAAGGCCACTTGGCCTTCAAAGGGGCATTTTTTTTGAGGGCACAAAGGCCAAATGTCAGGGCAACACGGCCATAATAAAAAAAAACACAATATATGCTAATAAACGGCAGAACACAGTTTTTGAATTCAGAACCTTGGATATTTTTAATAGGCTACTACAACTTTGGGACTTTTATCAAAGGGAAACAGACAACAAAATAGGCAATGTTATTGATTTTTATCAGGTTATTACACAGCCATAAATTTAATTTAAATCGTCATCTGATGATGGGGATGGAGAACCTGGGGTCTTCCTGGGCCCATAAGGAAAAACAGTTGGCCTCCACCTCTATATGCTCCCTCTGTCTTTTTTGCACTGGCTGAAAATTTTAAAACAGTTTTATGATGAATCAAAGTGGCACAATTAGTTAATATATTTCATTTCATTTTATTGATTAATTCCAGACAGACATGTCAAAACAAATCTTTTTAAAGCATAGACAATTTTAACACTATCATGAATCTATGTATCTGAAAATAAATATATTTATAAAATATATAATAATTCATAAATCAATATACACTGACACATGTGTATAACCATAATTTAGAAACATATAGAACCTCTTATAATTAAATCTAAATATTAATTGGACATATTTCCCCAAAAAAATAAACAAAATTTATATCCAATGTATACACACGGATCTATATCTATATACATACATACATACACCAACATGTAAAACACATATTTGGTTTAACATGTCTGAAAAGTGGTATTAATTCCTACCAAATGTTATTTCCTAAATGTACCACATAAACTTAGGCTAAAATAAGAAGAATCTAACAGTTAACTATTCCATGATAACCTTTTGAAGTAGGTGTCATATTTTGGCAGGTTTTTGCTGCATCTTCGAGCTCTTTTGCGACTCATCTCGACTAGTTCCCGTCTTGGCATTCTTCTTTCTGAGGAAAAAAAAGTTTAGAGTGAATATGTTAATATTTTTTAAATATATTATCACGTTTTCATAGCCTACTGATTATTCAAATGCTTTAGCCACCCCGGAGCGTATTTCTGTATGATACGTGTTAGAGTTTAGGTTTCACTTTGGCGCACCTGAAGTCTCAGAAGTATATCGTGTATAGAACACGGAATGTCGGATTTTAAATCAATCTATCTCAGCATCGTCATCCTGCCTGTAAGTTGTTGTTGTTTCATATGTCAATCGTGAGTTTATGATGTGTTTTCTAGTCACAGATGTTTTCTCTATAAACGAATTCCATTTAATAACATCCTGATTTTGGCGATGAAATGAAGACTAACAAGCAAAGCTTCGCTGCACACATAGAAGAGAGACAGAGAAGTTGATTTGGCAAGAAAAGGATTATTTGAAGGCTTTAGTTTACGATAAAACAGCTGATTGCAGGAGACCGTTTACTTGGGTTGCCTTAGCAACCACAGCTCAGAAGGCTACAGAAGCGAGACATGACAGTCTCCGTCTGATATTGAAACATTAAAAATTATTAGTAGGCTATAGCAATAAGATATGACACGAACGAACGATTTACAGAAGTGTTGATTTAGCTTGTTGGATAGCTAGGTCCCCCCTCAGGGAGGCTAATAGGCTACTGTTACGTCTAGCAAACTCTTTATCAATTCAAAGTTGGGAGCGATTTATTACGATTTATAGTCCCGGGCTCAATCTTTAAAGTCCTTATGCTCAATGAAAAGCTATGTGATCCAGAAAACAGATGGCTTTTTGAACACTTACCTTTAATGTCGTCTTCGTGGTATCGTTGTGCTGTTAATCCCACAGACAGAACGTTAATGATAATAGAAGGCTGTGCGGCTGTAGAGTTATGGACGGATCCCGCAGTAGGACAAACCTCCGCTCCGGTTGTTTAGCTTTAATACAGGTAGACCTACCGATGGGCACTACGGCGCAAACTTGATGATAGCTGAAGGAAGGGGAGAGAGCAGGGCACCAAGGCCACAGTGGCCGTTAAGCATCAATTTTCGGAAGGGCATCACGGCCAAGAAGAAGGGCTACGACGGCCATGGCCGCCGTGGCCGCCGCGAAATTCCTGCCCTGGTAGGGGCTAATAGTTATAGCTACAGTTAGTCTAACTATAGTGTGTAGATGCTAATAGTTATAGCCATAGCTGTAGTAGCTCAGACTAGAGTAACTTCGTCATAGCTATGCTGCTATAGGCCTACGCTGCAGGGGGACACCAACATGATCTGCTGAGTGGTGTCTCCACTGCTTTTCTCCTTTTCCTTTCCTTTTCCTCCTCCCTTTCTCCTACCTTCCTCCTCATTCATAATTAATTGGGAGCACCTCGTTACTGTAACTGTGCTCCATATTCTTTACTTTCCTGTGGTTTGTTGTCCTGTGTCTCTCCTCTTTTCTGTCTTTATCCAGCTGGTCTTCATCAGGAAGGTCCCTCCATATGATCCAGGTCCTGGTCCAGGTTTCTTCCTCTTAAAGTGGAGTTTTTTCTTGCCACTGTTTGGCTTAAAGGTTTTTTTCTCCCTCTGTGGGAGTTTTTTACCTCCATTATCCTTGATTTGGATTTAATATTATAATTTTAGTTAATGATATTTGCTTGGGGGGTCATGATCTGGGTCTCTGTAAAGACCTGGAGACAGTTGACGTTGTAACAGACGTTATATAAATAAAACTGAACTGAATTGAATTGAATTTAGTAGCTGTTCACCGACAAGAAAACACTCTAGACCATATTTTTGATTCAGTCGTTCCAGTTCTGGATGAATAAATAACTTATTGTGTAACAGCGGTGGTGAAACGTCCCCTGGTCACTCTGGCTCACCTGTTTCACCTGTTTCACCTGTTCAGCCCCCATAGTTCCTGGTTGACTGAGAGCAGTCTCTGATGGCTGTTCTTTCACTACCAGTGCACTCATCGCTCTGACGCACACACAGCCTCACACACAATCCCTCCTTCCCTCCTTCACTCCTTCCCTCCTTCACTCCTTCTCGTGGTCTACCAGGCTTGACTGGGCTCCACAGCTTTGTTCTGAATGATTGACCCGCCACTGACTCCCTGTCTTTGAGTGTGTAAGTGTGTGTGGAGGCTGAAGTTGTCAGTCCACCTGACAAACACACATTTAGAGTACCTGACTGATCCCACAGTCCATGATGGAGGATTTTCCTCTTGAATGAAACGGTCCCGACGCTGACTGTGGTGTTAAATAGGTGTCAGACGGCTGCAGCCTCCAGCAGGAGGTTGGACTCAGCTCTGAAACACCCGGGAAACATGAAGGAGAAGAAAAAACACATGACCACTTATGGTAAAGACAGCAGCAAGCTGTACAGAACGTTCATTTTACGTCTTTACCATGGTGTCGTACTGCCAGGAGTTTAGCTACAAAGCAAAGAAGCTCCACATCTGTCCCTACATGGCTCAGGTGAGGTGGCTCAGGTGAAAGAGGGACGGCACTGATTTGGAGCAAGAGGAGGAATAAAACTGGGAAGAATGTGGAGCTGCTGAACCTCACGAGGAATTCCAGGTGATGATCCTGTCATTTGAACAAGGAAACCATCAGAACGGATGGCTACAGGTTAGGGTTAGCTCGTCCGCTAACCCTGCTGAGCTCGTCTGCTTTGCCTGGAATAACTGGAGGAAGCTAGCTAGCATGGACTCCAGTGGACAACCAGACTGTTCAGACTGGGATTCAGCTGAAAGCACCTCCGTATGTGGTGGGAATCCAGTTTGGAGTACCGTATTATCTGGACCACTAGCCGCTACTTTTGTCCCACGCTTTAAATCACGAGGTTTATACAGAGATGCAGCTTTTCTATGAATGTTTCTTCAGCCCTCAGGGGGCGCTCTAGCAGGAAGTGGAAAAACCAAAAAACAAACCGAGTAGTTAAAGGCTATTCTGTTTTTGTTCAGTAGCCTATGTTGGCTATGCTATGCTACATTCATTTAGCATCAATACCTGTTATTATTGGACAAACTGATTAATCCAGGTGTGTCTGACCATTGTAGCTACTCAGACACACCTGGATTTATCAGTTTGTCCAGTCAGTTTGTCGGTTCTGTTGGTTCCCCAGTGGACTTCAGGGTTCTGAGTGGACCCGTCGCAGAGGTAAGGTTTTAATAGCAGGTGTGGACCGGACACAGCATGGAGCCAGCAGGTCACGATCCGACTCCAAAGAGGATCCGGCACTGAGTGCAAGTGGACCCCGATACGGGTCCGTTTCACGGACCGTTCTGTGCCGTGTTACAGGTTCTGTTCAGAAACAATCAGTTCAGGTTTGTGAATAAACACTTATGGAACAAAATCTTATTTCTCAGCCTGGATACCGGCGGCTTATATTCAGGTGCGCTTTATAGTCCAGAAAATACGGTAGTCACGCTCCCTCTGGGTTTTGGTCCTAAAAAAATCTATCTGGATACAATCTAGATGTAGTGAAAACTGGATTTGGGCTGGCGTCATGACCCAAACCCTAAACTCCAGAAAAACAAAAACCCGCTCATCTCCGATGTTTATTTATGGTTCTGATGAAGGAGAGCTGGAGCCAGCGGCTGAACTCTGAACAACCCAACAACCTGAAAACCTGAGGTTCTGACCCGACCCGAATCAGGTCTCGGGTCCATTCAAAAGACGGGACTCCAGGTTCTGGTCTGAATCGGTCCAGTTAGTCTCAGGTCCGGTCGGTGCTCTCTGACAGGCTGGGTCCACGTTTACTCCAGAGAGGTAAAGATATTAGCGGTAGCAGCTAATGTCAGGACTCGGGGCAGTTTAATTAATTATTCATTAACCTGGTGTGTTTGTCATGAAACAATTGTTTTACCGTAGCGTGTTATTAGCGTGTTATTAACGTGTATTAGCGGTTTGCCCGGCAGCTGTAAAGCACAACGGATCGCCAACATGACAACGCTGGATGAGAGAACATATTTACGACACGTCCTGACCGGTGTAGGCTATTAGCGTTAGCAGTAGGCTATTAGCGTTAGCAGTAGGCTATTAGCGTTAGCAGTTGCTACCAATAGCATCTGTATCCACAAAGAAAATAACGACGTGGATTTATTGTTGTTAACATCACGTAGCCTATGTAGCAACTGCTATTAGCGTTAGCAGTAGCTACCAATAGCATCTGTACCCACAAAGAAAATAACGACGTGGATTTATTGTTGTTTACATCACGTAGCCTATGTAGCAACTGAACCGGTAGAAGAAGACAACTTTTGGTAAGAAAATCAGGTTTTATTCAACGCTAGACAACTTTAACATGAGCAACTATGGGCTGGATTGTCTCGGTTCTATTCAGGTAACTCGGTTTGTTTCGTGGTCGGAAACTAAAGACTCGGGTCGGGTTGGTTTCGGGTCAAATTTTCACGGGTCCGTTTGGGTTCAGGTCCATGAAAGTGGACCCGTCTCTGAACACACCTGTCATCACTACCTACCTGCTCCAGACGTTAACGTGAAAACCAGAGATTCAGTAAACGGTAGCTGATTCAGCCTGATGGGGTGTGTGTGTGTGTATATGTGTGTGTGGGGGCGGCTGTGTGGTGTGTGTGTGTATGTGTGTGTGTGTGTATGTGTGTGTGTGTGTGGTTGGGGGGGTGGGTGGTGTGTATGTGTGTGGGGGGGGGGGTGTGTGTGTGTGTGGTGTGTGTGTGTGTGTGGGGGGGGGCTGTGTTGTGGGTGTATGTGTGGTTGGTGTTGGGTGTGTGTGGCGGGGGGGGGTGTGTGTGGGTGTGGGTGTGTGGTGTGTATGTGTGTGTGTGGGGGGGGGTGTGGTGGTTGTGTGGGTGTGTGGTGGTGGGTGTGTGTGTGTGGTGTGTGTGTGTGTGTTGGGGGGGGGGGGGGGGGTGTGTATGTGTGGGTAGTGGGGTGGGTGTGTTGTGGGGGGGGATGTGTGTGTGTGGTATGTGTGTGGTGTGGGGGGATGTGTGTGTGTGTATGTGTGTGTGTGTGGGGGGTGTGTGTGGTGTGGGGGGTGGTGGTGTGTGGGTGGGGGGGGGGGGGGGGGTGTGTGTATGTGTGGTGGTGTGTGTGTGTGTGTGTGGGTGGGGGTGTGTGGTGTGTGTGTGTGTGTGGGGGGGGGGTGTGTGTGTGTGTGTGTGGGGGGGGGGTATGTGTGTGTGTGGTGGGAGTGGGTGGGGTGGGGTGTGGGGGGGGGGTGTGTGGGTGTGTAGTGTGTGTGGGGGGGGGGTGGGGGGGTGTGTGGTGTGGTGGGTGGGGGGGGGGGGGGGATGTGGGTGGGGGGGGTGGGGGTGTGGGGGGGGGGGGGGGGGGGGGGGGGTGTGGTGTGGTGTGTGTGTGTGTGTGGGGGGGGGGTGGTGGAGTGTGGGTGTGGGGTGTGGGGGGGGGTGGGGTGTGGGGGGGGGGGGTGTGTGGGGTGTGTGTGTGGTGGTGGGGGGGGGGGGGGTGGGGTGGGTGTGTGTGTGGGGGTGATGTGGGGGGGGGGGTGTGTGTGTGTGTATGTGTGGGGGGGGGGAGGTGGGTGGGGGTGCGTGTGGTGGGGTGGTGGGGGGGTGTGGGTTGTGTGTGGGGTATGTGTGTATGTGTGGTGTGGGTGTGGGGGGGGGGGTGTGTGTGTGGTGTGGGTGTGTGTATGTGTGTATGTGGTGTATGTGTGTGTGGTGTGGGGGGGTGGGTGTGTGGGGTGTGTGTGTATTTGTGTGTATGTGTGTATGTGTGTGGGTGTGTGTGTGGGGGGGTGTTGTGTATATGTGTATGTGTGTATGTGTGTGTGTGTGTGTGTGTGGGGGGGGGGGGCAGCAGCGGCTGCATCTAAATCTGCTCCGTATCTTGTCCGGTTGCCGCAGCCTTAAATCTAGAACATTCTGTTGAGCACAGCTGCGCTAACCCCAGACAGCCACCTGCGTGGCACCGCTATCACTCACCAGGTGTGTGCGTGGGTGTGTGTGTGTGTGTGTGTGCGTGGGTGTGTGCGTGTGGGTGTGTGTGTGTGTGCGTGACCGGACCGTGCAGCAGATAACCTGATGTTATTGATGCTCAGGACCACAGAGCCGCTGCTATCTGTCTACCTGCTGCAGAAACCAGGTGAGCTGCTGTCGTCTCCTCCTCCCTCCTTCCTTCCTTCACCACTTTCCTCCTCATATTCTCTTTGTTCTGATGCGCCCCTGCGTCCTTGCCTCCTTCCCTCCATCCTTGCCTCCTTCCTTCCTCCCTCCTGTCATCTCCTCCTCCACTCTTCTCCTTCCCGGCCATCTCTGTTTTCTCTCTTTCTTTCTTTTCACCCCTTCTTTCACTCCACTCATAATATACCTTTCCTCCCTCCTGTGCCTCCTCTGTTCCTTTCCTTTCCTCCTCCTCTCCTCCTCCTCCTCCTCCTCCTCCTCCTCCTCCTCCTCCTGCCATTTATCTAAATCTGTGCTCCCCTTAACCACTTCTTATCAGAAGTGGCGGTCGCTCTCCATCCTAAACGCAGCGCTCCAGATTTTAATTTTCTTTAGATTAATGTCCTCCTCTCTTCTCTTAATGCCTTCAGCCTTCAGCTATCCAGCTCTGCGATGTCTATCAGCACGCACACACACACACGTGCACACACACACGTGCACACACACACGTGCACACACACACGTGCACACACACACGTGCACACGTACACACACAGTTTGAGCTGCTTAAACACACATTTGTCTCGTCTTGGCTGCACCATCGAGCAGACGCACTCCCGCCACCAGCAGGGCGGGAAAATGCAATGGAACAATTTTCTCAAATTTCCTATAAATTAGAAAGCGTCGCCGTGGAGACGGCGGAGGAAAAACACTTTCTTCGTTCTCTTCATTACAACAGCGCGGCCTGCAGCCAATCAGAGTTAGAGACTTAGATCAAAGAGAGCAGACGGGCTGTAACCTTTAAGCTTCCGTCCACGTCTCTGTTAGAGCCGTCACATCTTCTACAAAATCATCTAATTCACGTGTTATATTACTGTGAACGCCACAGGTGATATAAAATATCAAATATGATGTCATCAGTCACACTGGTTGGGACCAGGAGTCTCTTTATTAGTTTATTATCATAAACTAATTATGATAATTTCACCAAATGCAGAGTGAAACGGCTGCTAATGAGCTCTGACTTCGTCAGGACAGAAACGACTCAGCTAAGATCAGGAGACATCTGGACAGGCTGAAGGAAAATGTCCCTCCTTCCTCCCTGGAACCGTCCCACCAGTAGAGGAGACGTGGAGACGTTGACCAGATAGAAACGAAGACGCTCCAGACGGCTGCTGTCTGTCCTCCTGGACGGCTGCTGTCTGTCCTCCTGGACGGCTGCTGTCTGGCCTCCTGGACGGCTGCTCCCTGTCCTCCTGGCGGCTTCTGCATGTCCTCCTGGACGGCTGCTGTCTGTCCTCCTGGACGGCTGCTGTCTGTCCTCCTGGACGGCTGCTGTCTGTCCTCCTGGACGGCTGCTGTCTGTCCTCAAGGTGAAAAGGTGAAACGAAGTGGAAAACCAGTCAAAGCAGAATTATAATTATTATCTTATTAGAACTATTATTAACAGGATGCCATTGAACTTCAGGAGTTATTCTTCTTTAACTATGAAGCTTCTGTATTTACCTGAATAAAAACGTGCTCATTTAAAAGTCTCTGATCATTAAAGATCAGGAGGACCAACGAGGCTTCAGGTTCTGTTTGTTACTTCAGTCTTTGACAATAAAAGTCATGAAATAAAGCAGAGTTCTGTCCAGAATTAGAAGAATAAACTGATGTGTCTCTGTGTCTCTGTAGTCCAGGTATGTCTCTGCTGTCCAGGTATGTCTCTGCTGTGCAGGTACGTCTCTGTAGTCCAGGTACGTCTCTGTAGTAGTCCAGGTAGGTACGTCTCTATAGTCCAGGTACGTCTCTGCGTCTAGGTACCAGGTACGTTTCTGTAGTCCAGGTACGTCTCTGTAGTCCAGGACGTCTCTATAGTCCAGGTATGTTCTCTGTAGTCCGACGTCTCTGTTCCAGAGTCTCTGCTGTCCAGGTACGTTTCTGTAGTCCGGTACCCTCTCTTAGTCAGGGTAGTCTCTATAGCAGTCCGGTAAGTACGTCTCTGAGTCAGGTACGTCTCTGCTGTCCAGGTACGTCTGGTTGTCCAGGTACGTCTCGTAGTAAGGTACGTCCTCTGTAGTCCAGTACGTCTCTCTGTCCAGGTACGTCTCTGCTGTCCAGGTACGTCTCTGCTGTCCAGGTACGTCTCTGCTGTCCAGGTACATCTCTGCTGTCCAGGTACGTCTCTGTAGTCCAAGTACGTCTCTGTAGTCCAGGTATGTCTCTGCTGTCCAGGTACGTCTATGTAGTCCAAGTACGTCTCTATAGGTCCAGGTACGTCTCTGCTGTCCAGGTAGTCTGCTGTCCAGGTACGTCTCAGGTCGTCTCTGGTCCAAGAGTCTCTGTAGTCCAGGTGTCTCTTGTAGTCCAATGTCGTAGTCTAAGTCCAGGTACGGCTCTGCTACGTCTCAGGTACGTCTCTGTAGTCCAGGTACGTCGCTGCTGTCCAGGTACGTCTCTGTTTGTCCAGGTAACGTCTCTACGTAGTCCTCTGTAGTACAGGTACTCTGCGGTCCAGGTACGTCTCTGCTGTCCAGGTACGCTCTGTGTCCAGGTACGTCTCTAGTCCAGTACGTCTCTGTAGTCCAGGTACGCTCCCAGTAGTCGGTACTCTCTGCTGTCAGGTACGTCTCTGTGTCAGTACGTCTCTGCCAAGTCCAGGTACGTCTTGCTGTCCTGCTGTCCAGGTACGTCTGTAGTCCTACTTGCTATGTCCAGGTACGTCTCTGTAGGTACGTCAGGTACGTCTATAATGTCAAGGTAACCGTCTAGGGCCTGTGTCGTCCAGGTACGTCTCTGTACGTCTCTGTCCAGGTACGTCTACGTATCTGTAGTCCAGGTACGTCTCTGCTGTCCAGGTACGTCTCTGTTAGGTCCTAGGGACGCCTCTGTAGTCCAGGTACGTCTCAGGTCCCGTGTCTCTGTAGTCCAGGTACGCTATAGGTTCCAGGTAGTCTCTGGTACGGTCTCTGTAGTCCAGGTACGTCTCTGAGGTACCTCTGTAGGGTACGTCTCTGTAGTCCAGGTTAGGTCGTATTCTGTGTAGGTACGTCAGCTGTAGTCTCTGTTCCAGGTACGTCTCGGTCCAGTCCAGGTACGTCTCTTAGTCCAGGTATGTCCTCTGTGCCAGGTACATCTCTGTAGTCCAGGTAGTCCAGGTCGTCTCTGTAGTCCAGGTACGCTCTAGTCCAGGTACGTCTCTGTAGTACGTCTCTGTAGTCCAGGTACTCTCTATAGTCCAGGTACGTCTATGCGTGCGTGTCCCAGGTAGGTAGTCTCTGTAGTCCAGGTACTCTCGCTGTCCAGGTACGTACTGTAGTCCAGGTAGTCTCTGCTGTCCAGGTACGTCTCTGCGTCCAGTACGTCTCTGTGTCCAGTAGTCTCTGCTGTCCAGGTACTATCTGTATCCAGGTACGTCTCTGTACGTCTCTGCTGTCAGGTATGTCTCTGTGTTCCAGGTACGTCTATGGTCCAGGTACGTCTGTAGTCCAGGTACGTCTCTGCGTCCAGGTACGTCTCTGTAGTACCTCTGGTCCACGTCTCTGTAGTCCCAGGTACGTCTCTGCTGGGTACAAGGTACGTCTCTGTAGTCCAGGTACGTAGTCTACGTCTCTGCTGTCCAGCCCAGTCCAGTACGCTCTGCTGTCTCATGGTAGTCTCTGTAGTCCAGGTACGTGTAGTCTCTCTAGTCCAGGTACGTCTCTGCTATCCAGGTACGTCTCTGTAGTCCAGGTACGTCCTGCTGTAGTCCAGGTACGTCCAGGTCTGAGTCCAGGTACGTCTCTGCTGTCCAGGTACGTCTCTGTCTCGTGCTGACCAGGTACGTCTCTATGTCCAGGTAGTCTGTAGTTGTCCAGGTACGTCCTCTTGACCAGGGACGTCTCTGTGTCCAGGTACGTTCTTTCCAGATATCTCTGTATCCAGATATGTCTCTGTAGTCCAGGTACTCTCGTCTGCTGTCCAGGTACGTCTCTGCTGTCCAGGTACGTCTCTGCTGTCCAGGTACGTCTCTGTAGTCCAGGTACGTCTCTGTAGTCCAGGTACGTCTCTGTAGTCAGGTACGTCTCTGTAGGTACGTCTTGTAGACGGTAGGGTCTTCTGTAGTCCAGGTACGTCTCTGTAGTCCAGGTAGTCTCTGTCAGGTACGTCTCTGTAGTCAGGTAGTCAGGTACGTCTCTGCTGTCCAGTACGTCTCTGTAGTCCAGGTAACGTCTCTGGGTCCAGGTCCTGTAGTCTCTGTAGTCCAGGTAGTCGTCTAGGCTGTGGTACGTCCTGTAGTAGGTACGTCTCTGTAGTCAGGTACGTCTCTGCTGTCTCTGTAGTCCAGTCCAGTACGTCTCTGCTGTCCAGGTACGTCTCTGCTGTCCAGGTACATCTCTGTAGTCCAGATATGTCTCTGCTGTCCAGGTACGTCTCTGCTGTCCAGGTGTCGGGTCTCTGTAGGTCCAGGTACGTCCTGTGTCTAGGTACGTCTCTGTCAGGTCGTCTCTGTTGTCTCTGTCCAGGTACGTCTCT
Source organism: Hirundichthys speculiger (assembly GCA_018398805.1). Classification (NCBI taxonomy): domain Eukaryota; kingdom Metazoa; phylum Chordata; class Actinopteri; order Beloniformes; family Exocoetidae; genus Hirundichthys; species Hirundichthys speculiger. The sequence continues at coordinate 13,509 of JAGFBZ010000487.1, forward strand.
GTAGTCCAGTACGTCTCTGCTGTCCAGGTACGTCCAGGTCTGTAGTCCAGGTACGTCTGCTGTCCAGGTACGTCTCTGTAGTCCAGGTACGTCTCTGTCCAGTAGTCCAGGTACGTCTCTGTAGTCCGGTAGGTCTCTGTAGTCCAGGTCTCTGCTGTCCAGGTACGTCTCTGTAGTCCAGGTACGTCTCTGCTGTCCAGGTACGTCTCTGCTGTCCAGGTACGTCTCTGTAGTCCAGGTACGTCTCTGTAGTCCAGGTACGTCTCTGCTGTCCAGGTACGTCTCTGTAGTCCAGGTACGTCTCTGCTGTCGTCTCTGTAGTCAGGTACGTCTTCTGTAGTCTCTGCTGTACTCTGTCCAGGTACGTCTCTGTAGTCCAGGTACGTCTCTGTAGTCCCAGGTACGTAGTTCCAGGTAGTCGTCTGGTCCAGGTACGTCCTGTAGTCCAGTATGTCTCTGCTGTCCAGGTACGTCTCTGTAGTCCAGGTACGTCTCTGTGTCCAGGTACGTCTCTGTAGTCCAGGTACGTCTCTGCTGTCCAGGTACGTCTCTGCTGTCCAGGTTACGTCTCTGTAGTCCAGTACGTCTCTGTAGTACGTCTGGTACGTCTCTGTAGTCCCAGGTACTCTCTGCTGTCCAGGTACGTCTCTGCTGTCCAGGTACGTCTCTGCTGTCCAGGTATGTCTCTGCTGTCCAGGTACATCTCTGTAATCCAGATATGTCTCTGCTCTCCAGGTACGTCTCTGCTGTCCAGGTACGTCTCTGCTGTCCAGGTACGTCTCTGTAGTCCAGGTACGTCTCTATAGTCTAGGTACGTCTCTTTAGTCCAGGTACGTCTCTGCTGACCAGGTACGTCTCTGTAGTCCAGGTACGTCTCTGTAGTCCAGATACGTCTCTTTAGTCCAGGTACGTCTCTGCTGTCCAGGTACGTCTCTGTAGTCCAGGTACGTCTCTGCTGTCCAGGTACGTCTCTGTAGTCCAGGTACGTCTCTGCTGACCAGGTACGTCTCTGTAGTCCAGGTACGTCTCTGCTGTCCAGGTACGTCTCTATAGTCCAGGTACGTCTCTATAGTCCAGGTACGTCTCTGTAGTCCAGGTACGTAGTCTAGGTACGTCTCTGTAGTCCAGGTACGTCTCTGTAGTCCAGGTACGTCTCTGTAGTCCAGGTACGTCTCTGTAGTCCAGGTACGTCTCTGTAGTCCAGGTACGTCTCTGTAGTCCAGGTATGTCTCTGTAGTCCAGGTACGTCTCTATAGTCCAGGTACGTCTCTGTAGTCCAGGTATGTCTCTGTAGTCCAGGTACGTCTCTATAGTCCAGGTACGTCTCTATAGTCCAGGTAGGAGAGGAGGAGGAGAAAGCAGATGTTTTCATGTCATTTGTGTGAAGATCAGAGGAACATCAGAGCCTCTAATGATCTCTGCAGCAGCTCTATACTGATCGGACTGATTGAACTGATCAGATTGACTGAACTGATCAGACTGATTGAACTGATCAGACTGACTGAACTGATCAGACTGATTGAACTGATCGGACTGATTGAACTGATCGGACTGATTGAACTGATCGGCTCCAGATTTCAGCACCACTGAGCTCTAGAATATCAGAGACTCACAGCAGATGGTGTTTCTGCTTACAAATATAAATATAAATATAAATATAAATATAAATATAATATAAATATAAATATAAATATAAATATACAGGACGGATGTGTGTTGAGGCTTTCATTACCCGCCTGAACGTGAAAGTCATCATTTGGATAAAAGTGTTATTGACAGAAAGATTTCCCCTCAGATCTCCTTTGAAGTGCTCTCCAGGCCGACTGTAATTACTGCAACAATATAACAGTATAATTACATGTAGGAATAATTATTAGTTAAGAGGTCCAGCACGAGCGAATGTAGAAGCAATACGTTCTAATTAAGCGCGAGGCTGCAATAAAATTAGCTGGCGATCACCATTAGTGGAGTCAATTACTACACATTAGAAAGCCAAGGACACACGCAGACCTGCACGCGCCTGCTGCTGTATATGGACGCATCCAGGAACACTGCGTCCCTCTCTACCCCCCCCCCCCCCCCCCCCCCCCCCCCCCCCCTTCGCTATAATTATTTTAATAGGATTTTCTCTCCATTCAGCCTGAGCTTGTTGCTTTAATAACACCATTACAGCCTGAATATCGCCTCCATATATTACCGCTGATATCCCTCCGCGGCCCTCCGCCGCGCCCAGCCGCGGTGCATGTTGGGGTTAATAAGAGCCACTTGGCCCCGCTGCTCTGCGTCTTTGTCTGGAGCGGCGGGCGGCCGGTGAGGGAGCGCTGACACCGGCAGAATAAACCCGCTCATTGTTTTCTATCAGCTCCGCTCCGCGCCTCCGCAACCTCATCTCCTTATTTTACATTGAAATGAAACTGGCGCGGGAAATGTGAATAAATGCATGTTTGTCAAAGAGAAACACGCGCCTGCTTTTATCTGGCCCGCATAATAAAGCGGCTCTTTTCTCCGCAGTAATGTTTAATTCCTTCAAACACGAGAATTAATTAGTGCAGATCTGCATCTGAATGGGAGCGGGAGCGCGCCGCGGCCTCTCTGGACCCGGACACGAACACCGGCGCCGCGCCGCGCCGCCGTTACACTGAATCAGCACAACGGAGGGCGCTGCTCCGAGAAAAGCCCGCGAAGCTGTGAGCTTTCACGAGACAGCTGCATAATAGAGGAGCCATTACTGAAATAACCCGCAGCTCTGCGGAAATAACTTCACTGAGCCTTGAACCACACGTTCCCGCCTCTGGACGAAACCCTCCGCTACTCTTTTATTCAGAATTACAATTAAATCCGATTTAAAATGATTAGAAATTACCATGTAAACACCTAATTCTGAATTTCTCCTGGTGGCACCCTGTCCCAGCAGGAGGAAGAAAACGGCCTCCAACACCTCCAGACTCACCTCCACAGGACCAGTCCTGGTTTAACTGGTTTATTTCATCCTCTACCCAGTTAAACCAGTCCTGGTTTAACTGGTTTATTTAATCTTCTACCCAGTTAAACCAGTCCCGGTTTAACTGGTTTATTTCATCCTCTACCCAGTTAAACCAGTCCCGGTTTAACTGGTTTATTTCATCCTCTACCCAGTTAAACCAGTCCCGGTTGAACTGGTTTATTTCATCTTACCCATACCCAGTTAAACCAGTCCTGGTTTAACTAGTTTATTTCATCCTCTACCCAGTTAAACCACCCAGTCCAGGACTGGTTTAACTGGTTTATTTCATCTCTACCCAGTTAAACCCAGGACTGGTTTTAAATGGTTTATTTCATCCTCTACCCAGTTAAACCAGTCCTGGTTTAACTGGTTTATTTCATCCTCTACCCAGTTAAACCAGGACTGGTTTAACTGGTTTATTTCATCCTCTACCCAGTTAAACCAGGACTGGTTTTAACTGGTTTATTTCATCCTACCCAGTTAAACCAGGACTGGTTTAACTGGTTTATTTATCATCCTCTACCCAGTTAAACCAGTCCCGGTTTAACTGGTTTATTTTCATCCTCTACCCAGTTAAACCAGTCCTGGTTTAACTGGTGTATTTCATCTCCTACCCAGTTAAACCAGTCCCGGTTTAAATGGTTTATTTCATCCTCTACCCAGGTTTTAAAGGGAGGGTTTCCTCGGCAGGTTGGGTTCCTCGGCAGGTAGGGTCCTCGGAGGTTGGGTTCCTCGGCAGGTAGGGTTTCCTCAGCAGGTAGAGTTCCTCGGCAGGTACCGTTCCTCGGCAGGTAGGGTTCCTCGGCAGGTACGGTTCCTCGGCAGGTTGGGTTCCTCGGCAGGTAGGGTTCCTCGGCAGGTAGGCTTCCTCAGCAGGTAGGGTTCCTCGGCAGGTTGGGTTCCTTGGCAGGTAGGTTTACTCGGCAGGTAGGGTTCCTCGGCAGGTAGGGTTCCTCGGCAGGTAGGGTTCCTCAGCAGGTAGGGTTCCTCGGCAGGTAGGGTTCCTCAGCAGGTAGGGTTCCTCGGCAGGTAGGGTTCCTCGGCAGGTAGGGTTACTCAGCAGGTAGGGTTCCTCACAGGTAGGGTTCCCGTCTCCTTCAGGCCAGTCTGATCCAGCTGCAGGTCCACAGCTGGACCGGAGCTTCAGACTGTCATCCTGAATCTAGATGAATCGTTAAACGTCTGCCTGCTTAAATAAAGGTCAGATTAAAGGAGACAAATTAGTGGAAGATGTTTAATCAAAATGGAAAAAATGAAAGTTATTCATCGGTGAGATGTCAGTGTTGATCATCCACCTTAACTGCAGCTCCACTGTCTTGATTCATTATCAGAGCGATAACCCCTCCGTTCCAGTCAGAACCTATTATCTACCTGTGATGACATCATCACTGTCTCCTTCCATCATATTAACATGTCAGTTCTCCTCAGAGGCGAGCAGCCAATCAAACGCATGGCTGCATCCTGAGGAGCCTCAGACAGCCAATGAGCTGTCAGAGCCCCAGATGCCTCCTCCTCTTAGTCTGATGAGGAGCCCCCCCCCCCGTTAAATGTTTCTGCTGTTACCTCAGAAATTACCTGTTTTAATGTTCTGATTGTGGCCTCTAGATTGTTAGGATTATGTTGGTAGACTTTTTTCTTTTTTGTAAAAACAGGATGACATTGGCTGCGGTTACATGATGTTTTTTAATTCGGAATTAATAATTCCGAATTAAAAAATTCCGAATTAAACTATTTTCCTTCGAGTTTACATGGAAATAGTAATTCCGAATTGAGGTTTACATGAAAACACGTTTGTTCGGCTTTATCCAACTCCGCTTTAGGTCTGGGGGTTGGAAGGGTTCTAATTGGATGGGGGGGGGGGGCGGACGTCTTTACATCTACCGGAAGAAAACAAACTTAGCTAACTCTGTTAGCAACAACATTCCACTTATTTTTGACCTGGGTGGCGTCTCTATCTGTGAAACCTCCTTCATTTAACCTGGCCGCTACAACTTTGAAAAGCTCACAATTTTTATGTTTCCTGCCATCTGTTCTTTTAATTATTTCCAGTTCCTCCAAGCTAATTATTAAATAAATCGTCTCTGCTCTTGACCACCGTTTACTGCGTGCTGCCATCTTGAAACTTTGTTTTGAAAACAAGCCCAGCGCGGAATATAAGCGTCATCGCGACAGACGGGCAAGAGAACTAGCATGCGCAGAAAGACGGGAATTCATTTAAACAGGAATGAGTGTAAACATGACCGCGGAATTACTTAATGCGGAACTAAAATCAGAATAAACCAGCCACTTACTACAGAATTAAGTTTAATTCGGAATTGACATTTTCATATGAATTAGGTGTTTACATGGTAACTTTTATTCAGAGTTAACTTTAATTCTGAATTAAAGAGGAATTAAACTTCCCATGTAAACGCACTGATTAATGCCCTGGCAGTGGCTATAAGCTTTATTTTATTTGACATTTTTTAAACATGAGATTTACACTAAATATGTGTTACTGACAAGTGCTGATGTTAAAAGTGTTTGAACAACAAATGTTATGACACTTTAGTTCATATGGCAGCAGAACATTTAAATAAAAGTGACCTTTACACTACTTTTGAATTCATTATTTGATTTTCCGTATATAATGCGATTAATCGTGATTAATCAGGAATATCATGCAATTAATCGCGATTAAAAATTTTAATCGTTGCTCAGTTCTACTTCAGACACATTCAGTTCTCCTTCTTCTGGTGCTACAGGACCATTTGCAGATGAGTGTGGGGGGGGGGGGGAAGATGGAAACAGCCTCAGACGATGTCGTCCGCTGGAAACAGATGGACGGCGACCATGTGACTCAGCTTCAGCCTGGTTCTTCTCTGCATAGCTTTGAGCAAACCTGAACTGTAAAATCCCTAATCTAACTAACTTAACTAACCTAACTAACCCAACTAACCTCACTAACCTAACTAGCCTCACTAACCTCACTAACATAACTAACCTCACTAACCTAACTAACCTCACTAACCTCACTAACCTAACTAACCTAACTAACCTCACTAACCTAACTAACCTAACTAACCCAACTAACCTAACTAACCTAACTAACCTCACTAACCTATCTAACCTCACTAACCTATCTAACCTATCTAACCTAACTAACCTCACTAACCTCACTAACCTAACTAACCCAACTAACCCAACTAACCTCACTAACCTCACTAACCTCACTAACCCAACTAACCCAACTAACCTCACTAACCTAAATAATCTCACTAACCTCACTAACCTAACTAACCCATCTAACCTATCTAACCTAATGAACCTCACTGACCTAACTAACCTAACTAACCTATCCAACCTATCTAACCTAACTAACCCAACTAACCTCACTATCCTAACTAACCCAACTAACCTAACTAACCTCACTATCCTAACCAACCTCACTAACCTAACTAACCTATCTAACCTCACTAACCTCACTAACCTAACTAACCTAACTAACATCACTAACCTAACTAACCTAACTAACTTATCTAACCTATCTAACCTAACTAACCCAACTAACACCTGGAGCTGTGAGTTTTTACTGCTGCGTCTCCTACGGCAGCGTATGGATTTCACATCAAAAGGATTCATGATGTGGAAGGAAGCAGATGAAATAAAAAGCATTAAAATCGTGTCCAACGTGTGTCATGGACGGAACGAGAGACAGATTCATTCTTAATTTGGTTTCTGCTTTAATTGAAATAAATAAAATAAAAAGGAGGGTAAGCAGAATCTCATCAGGAGGAGATAAAGGTGAAAATGTCACATTAGCTGCCTGCTGACTTCCATCTCGGCGCTCTGATGTCCAACCAGCGTGGCGCTCAGCGGGGGGGCGGACCTGGAGGAGATGAGCCGGCGGTGGTGAAGGTAATTCATTCTGGGCGTGTAAAACCACCTCCAGCCTCCAGCCGCTCACCTCCGAGACACTTAAAGAATTAATTTGTAGATTTTACATGTCGGCTGAACATTTCATTTTGACGGGCAGAAACATTAAGGAGCAGCTTTGGCAGGAATGTCATCAAATAGGATGATGACTTATTGATTTTATTTTATTTTTTTTATCTTTTAATCTGCGGGATCAGATTTTAGGAGTCATGGAAAAGTTTGTGTTTTATTGAGGTGAATCATTTATTTTAAAATGATACCACATTGTTATCTGAGAGTTTCCATGGTGATGGCTGAGTGGACGTCGTCCGGCCGTCAGAAACCTCCGCTGGAGCTGCGAGGACGGCGGGAAAGAAGAAACCGTAGCTCAGAGAGGCGTCAGGGAACTGGACCGACCCAACTGGACCGACCCAACTGGACCGACTCAACTGGACCGACCCAACTGGACCGACCAACTGGACCGACCCAACTGGACCGACACCACTGGACCGACTCAACTGGACCGACTCAACTGGACCGACTGGACTGGACCGACAACTGGACCGACTCAACTGGACCAACGACCGACCCAACTGGACCGACCCAACTGGACCGACTCAACTGGACCGACCTGGACACTGGACCGACTCAACTGGACCGACTCAACTGGACCGACACAACTGGACCGACTCAACTGGACCGACTCAACTGGACCGAACTGGACCGACTGGACCGACTCAAACTGGACCGACCTGGACCCAACTGGGACCGAACTGGACCGACTCAACTGGACCGACCCAACTGGACCGACTCAACTGGACCCACTCAACGACCGACAACAACTGGACCGACCCAACTGGACCGACCGACAACTGGACCGACTGGACAACACTGGACCGACACAACTGACCGACTCAACTGGACCGACACACTGGACCACTCAACTGACCGACTCAACTGGACCGACTCCACTGGACCGACCAACTGGACCGACCCAACTGGACCGACGACCTGGACGACCCAACTGACCGACCAACTGGACCGACCACACTGGACCGACACAACTGGACCGACAACTGGACCGACACAACTGGACCGACCCACCTGACCAACTGGACCGACACAACTGGACCAACTGAACTGGACCGACTCAACTGGACCGACACAACTGGACCGACACAAACTGGACCGACAACTGGGACCGACACACTGGACCCACACAACTGGACCGACACCTGGACGAACAACTGGACCGACACAACTGGACCACAACTGGACCGACACAACTGGACCGACTGGACAACTGGACCGAACACTGGACAACTGGACCAACACAACTGACCCACACAACTGGACCGAACACAACTGGACCCACACAACTGGACCGAGACAACTGGACCGACACAACTGGACCGACATCAACTGACCAACACAACTGGACGGGACAACTGGACCCCACAAACTGGACCACAACTGGACCGACACAACTGGACCGACTCAACTGGACCGAATCAACTGGACCAACACAACTGGACTGAGACAACTGGAGAGACACAACTGGACCCACACAACTGGACCGAGACAACTGGACCGACACAACTGGACCCACACAAGTGGACCGACTCAACTGGACCGACTCAACTGGACCGACACAACTGGGCCGACACAACTGGACCGACACAACTGGACCGACTCAACTGGACCGACTCAACTGGACCGACTCAACTGGACCCACACAACTGGACCGAGACAACTGGACCGACTCAGCTGGACCGACTCAATTGGACCGACACAACTGGACCCACACAACTGGACCGACACAACTGGGCCGACACAACTGGACCGACTCAACTGGACCGACTCAACTGGACCGACACAACTGGACCGACTCTGCTGGACCGACTCAACTGGGCCGACTCAATTGGACCGACACAACTGGACCCACACAACTGGACCGACACAACTGGGCCGACACAACTGGACCGACTCACCGACCAACTGGACCGACACAACTGGACCGACTCAACTGGACTGACACAACTGGACCGACTCAACTGGGCCAATACAACTGGATCGACTCAACTGGACCCACACAACTGGACCCACACAACTGGACCGACTCAACTGGACCGACTCAACTGGACCGAGACAACTGGACTGACTCAACTGGACCGACTCAACTGGACCGACACAACTGGAGCCAGAAGACCTCTAAGAGCCAGAAGACCTCTAAGAGCCAGAAGACCTCTAAGAGCCAGAAGACCTCTAAGAGCCAGAAGATCCTCTAAGATCTGCTCTTAAATGTTCTTCCTCTGGACAGGGACACTTTGTTTTAGATCCAGTCTTTAGTCCAGTTTCAGTCCCTTAAAGCTTCAAAAACACCTGGTAACTCTTGTTCCACCTTTAATCCCAGAGAGAAGCTTTGAGCGCCTGTTCATCACCACGGTGACGCGTCTGCAGCGGTGGCGGGTAAATGTTTCAGATGTTTCAGAGCTGACGTGGTGACGCCCGACTGACCCGGACTGACCCGGACTGACCCGGACTGACCCGGGCTGACCTGGACTTTAACCAGGAACCAGCTCAAGGCTGGACCGGGTCTGCGGGGTCTGTTGATTCTCATCGCTGAGTGCAGATCAGCAGAGAGGGAAATGATAACAACGGAGTGAATGAAAGGAGCGGTGGCGGCGGCTGAGTATCGGGGGGGGGGGGGGGGGGGGGGGGGGGGGGGGCGCATGTTAGCGGTACTTTAGGTAATAGACCCGGCCCTGATATGCTCCTCCAGTTAATCGTCTAATCCAGTCCCTTGCCTGCTCTCTCCAGGTTATAGCCCTATCCCTGCCACAGCCTATTCACAGAGATAATAAACGAGCTGATGGGCTGTATACCCCCCACCCCCCCCCCCCACCTCTGCCCCCCCCCCCCCCCCCCAGACTGATAAGACGCCAGCAGGGAAATGAAATTCTGCTTTTGCTGAAACCCTATGATTTATGGATCCGGAGCGCAGCTCTGGTGGCCTCGCACCGTGTACAGGAGGGCTCATCTCTGTGCACGTGGGCGTGTGTGCGTGTGACAGAGTAATGTGCGCACGCTGGAGCGCTGGAAGCGCGCGTGTGATCGTGTCCATTGTTTGCGTTGGAGGGTCCAGCGTCAGCAGTTAATTTAGTCCAGAACCCGTTAGTCTGTCTGGTCCTGGTCTCAGCCAATCACAGCCCTCCGGCCACCAGACACGCCCACTGGAAGGTCACTGGTCTCCATCTACGGTGATAATAACAATAATAACGATCAGAGATTATTGAACATGAGCTTTAACTTCATTTAGCTGCAGACTTTATTCAGTTTCATTGTTCCCATGAACAGCCTTTGATGGTACCAGTGGTGTCTGATCTGGATTCATCTCAGAGGGGTTCGGTCTGGACCTCCTCAGTCCGGATCACTGATCCTGAGCCGGTTCAGGTTCAGGTTCTGGTTCTGGTTCAGGTTCTGGTTCAGGTTCCTGCACGGATGGAGTCAGAGTCATGTCTGCTCACAAATACCTGCCTTCAGCTTTGGTTTCACTGGTTCTACTGGAGCTGGTGATACTGGGAATTAGGGTATTAATAGTAAACACAGGGACAGTATCGCCGTTACCGATACCGATACCGATACCGATACCGATACTTTTTTATATTAAGCTTGATCTATCATGAAACTGCTGACCTTTTGGTGTTTTTGTGATTTTTGTCTGTTAAAACATGGATACAATTTCAGCAAACTATAGGTGACTTCAAAATACTTTATCACTATTAACATTTTTGTGTAAATATTCCTTGGAGTTGAATTATTCTTATGTTCATAATGTTTTTTTTCTTTAGTCCGCCTCTTATGATATTATATCTTTCAACACTTTTGTTTTGTTTGCAATGTGTGCCCCTTCCTGTTGCTTTAACTCAGTAGATTGTGGATAAATAAAGGATCATTTAATGTTATTTTATCTTAGATAACACCTTTCAATGGGATACATGACATGTACTGGGTTATTTCAAGGTCTTAATTATGTTTTTTGACCTGGCTCCAGTAACATATGACTTCAGTAACATGTACTTTGGGGGGGGGGGGGGGGTGTCTCTCTGCTGTCAGTAGCTTCATTCACTGACTGACTTTACAGCAGGATGGGAACAGAAATGGAGACAGAAAAGAGTTTCCATGGCGGAGTCACAGCTGATGCTGGTGGAAACACCTGCAGGGAGCAGCTGTGACTCGCTGTGACTCGATCTGACTCACTCTGACTCGCTGTGACTCGCTCTGACTCGCTCCGACTCGCTGTGACTCGCTGTGACTCGCTGTGACTCGCTGTGACTCGCTCTGATTTGCTCTGACTCGCTGTGACTCGCTCTGACTTGCTCTGACTCGCTTCGACTCGCAGTGACTCGCTCCGACTCGCTCCAACTCGCTGTGACTCGCTCCGACTCACTGTGACGCGCTCCAACTCGCTGTGACTCGCTGTGACTCGCTGTGACTCCCTCCGACTCGCTCTGACTCGCTCTGACTCGCTGCGACTTGCTGTGACTCCCTCCGACTCGCTCTGACTCGCTCTGACTCGCTCCGACTCGCTGTGACTCACTCCGACTCGCTCTGACTCGCTCTGACTCGCTCCGACTGGCTCTGACTCGATCTGACTCGCTCCGACTCGCTCTGACTCGCTGTGACTCGCTCCGACTCGCTGTGACTCGCTTCGACTCGCTCTGACTCGCTCCAACTCGCTGTGACTCGCTCCGACTCACTGTGACGCGCTCCAACTCGCTGTGACTCGCTGTGACTCGCTGTGACTCCCTCCGACTCGCTCTGACTCGCTCTGACTCGTTGTGACTCGCTGTGACTCCCTCCGACTCGCTGTGACTCGCTCCGACTGGCTCTGACTCGCTCTGACTTGCTCCTACTCGCTCTGACTCGCTCCAACTCGCTGTGACTCCCTCCGACTCGCTCTGACTCGCTGTGACTCGCTCCGACTCACTGTGACTCGCTTCGACTCGCTCTGACTCGCTCCAACTCGCTGTGACTCGCTCCGACTCACTGTGACGCGCTCCAACTCGCTGTGACTCGCTGTGACTCGCTGTGACTCCCTCCGACTCGCTCTGACTCGCTCTGACTCGCTGTGACTCGCTGTGACTCCCTCCGACTCGCTCTGACTCGCTCTGACTCGCTCCGACTCGCTGTGACTCACTCCGACTCGCTCTGACTCGCTCTGACTCGCTCCGACTGGCTCTGACTCGATCTGACTCGCTCCGACTCGCTCTGACTCGCTGTGACTCGCTCCGACTCGCTGTGACTTGCTCCGACTGGCTCTGACTTGCTCTGACTTGCTCCTACTCGCTCTGACTCGCTCCAACTCGCTGTGACTCACTCTGACTCGATCTGACTCGCTGTGACTCGCTCTTACTCGCTCTGACTCACTCTGACTCGATCTGACTCGCTGTGACTCGCTCCTACTCGCTCTGACTCGCTCCGACTCGCTCCGATTTGCTCTGACTCACTGTGACTCGCTGTGACTCGCTGTGACTCGCTCCTACTCGCTCTGTCTCACTCAGACTCGCTGTGACTCGCTGTGACTCGCTCTGACTCGCTGTGACTCGCTCTGACTCGATCTGACTCGCTCCGACTCGCTCCGACTCGCTGTGACTCGCTCCGACTCGCTCTGACTGGCTCTGACTCGCTCTGACTCGCTGTGACTCGCTCCGACTCGCTCCGACTCGCTCCGACTCGCTGTGACTCGATCTGACTCACTCTGACTGGCTCTGACTGGCTCCGACTGGCTCTGACTCGCTCCGACTCGCTGTGACTCGCTCCTACTCGCTCTGACTGGCTCTGACTGGCTCTGACTCGCTCCTACTCGCTCTGACTCGCTCCGACTCGCTGTGACTCGCTCTGACTCACTCTGACTTGCTCCTACTCGCTCTGACTCGCTGTGACTCGCTCTGATTTGCTCTGACTCGCTGTGACTCGCTCTGACTCGCTGTGACTCGCTCTGACTCGCTGTGACTCACTCTGACTTGCTCCTACTCGCTCTGACTCGCTCCGACTCGCTCTGACTCGCTCCGACTCGCTCTGATTTGCTCTGACTCGCTGTGACTCGCTCTGACTCGCTGTGACTCGCTCTGACTCACTCTGACTTGCTCCTACTCGCTCTGACTCGCTCCGACTCGCTCTGATTTGCTCTGACTCGCTGTGACTCGCTCTGACTCGCTGTGACTCGCTCCGACTCGCTCTGACTCGCTGTGACTTGCTTCGACTCGCTCTGACTCGCTCCGACTCGCTCTGACTCACTCTGACTGGCTCTGACTGGCTCCGACTGGCTCTGACTTGCTCCGACTCGCTCCGACTCGCTGTGACTCGCTCCGACTCGCTCTGATTTGCTCTGACTCACTGTGATTCGCTCTGACTCGCTGTGACTCGCTCCGACTCGCTCTGACTCACTGTGACTCGCTCCAACTTGCTGTGACTCGCTGTGACTTGCTCCGACTCGCTCTGACTCGCTGTGACTCGCTCCGACTCGCTCTGACTCGCTGTGACTCGCTCCGACTCGCTCTGACTCGCTGTGACTCGCTCCAACTTGCTGTGACTCGCTCTGACTCGCTGTGACTTGCTCCGACTCGCTCCGACTCACTCTGACTCGCTCTGACTCGCTGTGACTCGCTGTGACTCGCTCCGACTCGCTCTGACTGGCTCTGACTCGCTCTGACTCGCTGTGACTCGCTCTGACTCGCTGTGACTCGCTCCAACTTGCTGTGACTCGCTCTGACTCGCTGTGACTCGCTGTGACTCGCTGTGACTCGCTGTGACTCGCTCCGACTCGCTCTGACTGGCTCTGACTCGCTGTGACTCGCTCCGACTCGCTCTGACTCACTGTGACTCGCTCCAACTTGCTGTGACTCGCTCTGACTCGCTGTGACTTGCTCCGACTCGCTCTGACTCGCTGTGACTCGCTCCGACTCGCTCCGACTCGCTCTGACTCGCTCTGACTCGCTGTGACTCACTGTGACTCGCTCCGACTCGCTCTGACTGGCTCTGACTCGCTGTGACTCGCTCTGACTCACTGTGACTCGCTCCAACTTGCTGTGACTCGCTCTGACTCGCTGTGACTCGCTCCGACTCGCTCTGACTCGCTGTGACTCGCTCCGACTCGCTCTGACTCGCTGTGACTCGCTCCGACTCGCTCTGACTCGCTGTGACTCGCTCTGACTCGCTCAGACTTGCTCCGACTCGCTCCGACTCGCTCTGACTCGCTCTGACTCGGCTGGTAGCTTTCATGGCTCAGACAGAGGTCCGGACAGACTGACGGGCCGAATAATAAAAGAATGAAAAAGCTCCCCAGAACAAAAATGGATCAAAGACCATGCAGAGGTCACATGATCCAGGGGTCGATGAGTGGAGCCCCGGTCACAGATACGACCCAGTCGCTGGGCGGGTCGGAGGCGTCCATCTTTATTCGCCGTGACTCTGATCGTCCCCGGCGAGGAGACGAGCGGAACGACGACCCTGCAGCAGCATCATCAACACATTTTCAGCTCTTCAGCTCCCATTAAGGTGATGGGTGTGGGCAGGTGGGGGTGAGCGATGCTGGGGGGAGGCCAGCAGCACTCAATTGACCTCAAGGTCAGACCACTTGACCTCTGACCTCCCCGAGGTCCGTCTCTCACGTGCATCCACCCACGGAGAACCAGGGACGGCGTGAACGGTGTTGGCTGGCTGCTTTGATGCTGGTTCTGACCCGACTCTGATTTTCAGCTTTGGTTTATTTACAGCAGTTATTGTTGTAGATCAGTGATGTCAGACTCATTTCCACTGAGGGCCTCGTCATCATCATGGTGGCCCTCAAAGGGCCACACTGACAGCATGACTGTAATAAAACGCAATGTAAATGAAAATATATTAAACTTCACCTTATTATATTGTTAAATAACGGATTCTGTATTTATTTCTGTGTTTTCTGTCAAAATGCCGACGTAGATTAAACTCTTTCACGACTGTCACCACCTCATAACACAAAAGACAAACTGTTTTTTCACCTTAAAGGTACAAACTTATATTCTTTTCCCGTCGTTCATGAAACTGTCTTTTCTCTTCAATTTCTCTTTTCGTTGACATGTTGAGGTTAGTTTATAGAGGTTTTTCTCAAATCCATCAGTTCTGAAAATCATCTTGAGTTCTTGTTCACGGTGATATACTGTTATCATTGTGGGTTACAAAGAAATGCATTATGGGAGATGTAGTTTATTGTCAATATGCACTTTAAAGCGGCGTAAGCTTACTTTAAGTCTTAAAATATTGGTTTAAAATTCAAGCCAATAGAGCACGAGTTCTCGAAGGCCACATAAAATGACCTGGCGGGCCACATTTGGCCCGCGGGCCTCGTGTTTGACACATGTGTTGTAGACTGTAGATTTGATGCAGATGGAAATGTAAAGAGAGAGCGCTGAAATGAAGACAAAAGGCCGGAGGAGACCGGTGGAGACCGGGGGAGACAGAGACCGGTGGAGACCGGTGGAGACCGGAGGAGACCGGAGGAGACACGGGGGAGACCAGAGGTAACCGGTCCATCGATGCTACATCAGATCACTGAACACCTGAGGTTTCGGTTTCTCTTTGCTCTGAGCTGATCACATGTTGTACATTTACAGTCTAAATCGATTGATCAGAGTGATTCCTGGTCACATATCTGATGGATGCAAACGACCCTTTTTAAATTTGTTTGAAAATAGCCCTTAATCGTTGATAATAAAATAAATACATTCAAAATGAACGTGTTCAAAGCTGCTTTCAGGTGTTTCCTCCTGTGAAATGAAACTCTCTTTCCTGTGATGTAGAAGTTAACGTTTCTGTTGAACGTCTTGATGGTTCAGGACCTTTCTGTGTGTTTTTCCTTTTTCATTTAAGCTTTTCTAGTTTCACAGGTGAGTCTGTGGGCAGACTGGAGACAGGTAGGATGACTGGAGACAGGTAGGATGCTCATCTTCACAGTAACACCTCCAGGTCAGTTGTGCTCCACCTGGTGTTGACGGGAGGTAACGCTTCTGTCTGGAGCTGTTTCGGATTGGTTCTCCTGAATGAGTCCGTCCTGAACCAACGGGTCCAACGTGCAGCAGCGTCCCTCATGAGCTCCTCCAGGAGGAGTTTGGATCGTGGTGGTGGTTTCCTCTTTTTTCCTCCTCCTAACCCCCTCACCTCCTCATTACCTCTCATGCTCCGCCTCTGAACCTCCAGGTGAGCTACTGAACCTCCAGGTGAGCTACTGAACCTCCAGGTGAGCTACTGAACCACTGACTCCCCCCGTTAGCGGCTCGCTGCTTCACCCCCCCCCCCCCCTCCTGCCTCCCTTTTCCCTCCTCTTCCTCGCTTCACCCTTCCTCCACCCTCGGCGGCTCCTTTCCTTTCCACTTCCTTGTCTCTACATTTGTCTCAGCTCCCTTTCTACTCTTTCACACATGCCCCCCCCCACCCCCCCCCCCCCCATCTCTGTCGCTGTTGGCAGCCTATTTAAATGCTCCATTGGAGAAGGATTAAGGTTTATGCAAGGTCAGTGTGGGATGTGATAATTATAATCACAGCTTTTTGCCTGGCCAATGACGGCCATTTGTTATTCTCAGCTCAGTGGCTTCAGAAGCCCCCGGGGGGGGCTGGTGGGAGGTGTTGACAAGAGGCTGGCTGATTTACTGGGCCTCCTCCTCCCCCTCCCCCCCCCCCCCCCCTCCCCACCCAGCACAGAGCTTCAGGCTCTCTTCTTCCCCTCCATCCTCTCCTCATCCCTCCTTTATCTCACTCTTTCTCTCGGTAGATTGGCCTCTGTGTTTTCTTTTTCTCGTCTGCAGCTTTACTTCTGACCCACCTACTTTGTCACCTCGACTTAACGTCCTTTAATCAAGCACAACAACGGCGTAAAAGACTGTAGCTCGGAGAAACAGCCTCCAGATGAAAGAGAGCAGACGGAAGCTACCGCAGGTCAAAAACACCTTTATTACCTTAATTATCCTTTTCATTTACATGGAATTATTAGTTCTGATTTCAGTGACATAAATGCCCACAAAGCTTTCAGATTATCTTCACCAGCACAGTTCTGGGCCAGTTTACGGGTCACTGGGTCTCCAGGACCGGGACCGGCCCTGCTGCAGGAACTTCCAGGAAGCCCGGTTCCTGTTGTGGGTTGTGGGTCGGGTCGAGTGGCTGAGTCTGACCCGGTAGCAGATAACACGCTCCAGCCATCTATGAGTCGTCTCTTCTCGTTCATCAGCACCACTGTGGTCCAGACAGAGACCCGGTGACCATCTGAACCCCTTTAATACCACCTGAACCCCTTTAATACCATCTGAACCCATTTAACACCATCTGAACCCCTTTAATACCATCTGAACCCCTTTAATACCATCTAAACCCCTTTAATACCATCTGAACCCCTTTAATACCACCTGAACCCCTTTAACACCATCTGAACCCCTTTAATACCATCTGAACCCCTTTAATACCACCTGAACCCCTTTAATACCATCTGAACCCCTTTAACACCACCTGAACCCCTTTAACACCATCTGAACCCCTTTAATACCATCTGAACCCCTTTAATACCATCTGAACCCCTTTAATACCATCTGAACCCCTTTAACACACCTTTAAACCCCCCTTTAATACCATCCCCCTGAACCCCTTTAATAACCAATCTGAACCCCTTTAATACCAACCCCTCTGAAACCCCTTTAATACCATCTGAACCCCTTTAATACCATCTGAACCCCTTTAATACCATCTGAACCCCTTTAATACCATCTGAACCCCTTTAATACCATCTGAACCCCTTTAATACCATCTGAACCCCTTTAACACCACCTGAACCCCTTTAATACCACCTGAACCCCTTTAATACCATCTGAACCCCTTTAATACCATCTGAACCCCTTTAATACCATCTGAACCCCTTTAATACCATCTGAACCCCTTTAATACCATCTGAACCCCTTTAATACCACCTGAACCCCTTTAAAACCACCTGAACCCCTTTAATTCCGACACTGTTGTTGCTCTACTTTCTTTTACTTAACTGTTCTTCTAATTTGCCGCCATGTTCTTCTCTTGTTTATTGGCGGTTGGCAGACAGCGGGGGGTCCTGCTGCCCCCTGGTGGTGTGGAGGTGGATACCGACGGGCCCGTCACAGGAAGGGGAGGAGTTTGGCCCACTACAGGTATCTGCTCACCCATTGGTAAATCATTCAGCTGCTTCTGATGCTGAAAATATCAAAATTTAGCAAATATATTGAATATAATTTGTGCTAAAGGACAACGACTCTATTTGTGGCTCCCTTCATTGTTTATTAATGTCCTGATAAGATTTGGCTACAACCTCTCTGAGCTACGAACAAGATGGCGGGTTGTGTTATCGCCACCTGGTCCAGGTTCTGCCTGCAGCGTTTGAATGGGTCGGGTCCAAGTCTGGAGAAGACGGGGGAACGTTGGTGCTTGGTCCAGGAGCAGAAGACGTTGTCCACCGTGGACTTCACTCTCTGACCGTAAACACAGCTTCACCGTGGAGGGACCGGCCCGGACCAGCGTTATCACGCTTCAACCGGATCCGAAAGGGTTGACCATGAACAGCTCCGTTAGCAAAGCGGTCCTACGTGACTGCGCCGACTCAGCTGAAGGTGCTCCTGGGTCGATGCCGACGTGCTCTCAGCCAACATCTCTGCATGTCGGGTGGTACGTGGCTGAGCCCAGCGGTTGTGGGTCAGGTCGGGTCCAGCGGTCGGGTCCAGCGGTCGAGCCCAGCGGTCGGGTCCAGCGGTCGGGCCCAGCGGTCGGGCCCAGCGGTCGGGTCCAGCGGTCGGGTCCAGCGGTCGAGCCCAGCGGCTGGAGAAGATAGAAGATCATTTCAGGGCTCTTCCAGTTGGATTTGTGCTGAACCTGCAGAAAATCATCCCGGTGGCAGGACCTGCGGTCTAACATTGTTTCATTGGTGACATGAAATGACTGCTGCTGTTAGCGTGGCTAAGCTAAGCTCCTTCCTTCAGACTCAGATCCTTCCAGACCATTATTATTATTATTATTATTATTATTATTATTATTATTATTATGACACTCAACACAACACACAGAAAAATATTCTCTTTATGAGATGACCATGATCTGTTAGGCTCTTATTCACAGCTCTCAAGTTAGCGTGTTAATTACATGCTAACTACTAAACTCATAACAACAAAGCTGCACCAGCAGTTTGTATTGCAGTAAATACAGTCATGGAAAAAATGATTAGACCACCCTTGTTTTCTTCAGTTTCTTGTTCATTTTAATGCCTGGTACAACTAAAGGTACATTTGTTTGAACAAACATAACAATAACCACAAAGATTGCTCATAAGAGTTTTATTTAAGAGCTGATATCTTACCATTTTCCATGGTTTTCTTGATTATAACCTAAATCACTTAAGTTTTTACATCAATAGCTATGGCGTTGTACTGCCAAAAACACTGCTTTTATGCATTCAGTGTTTTCTTTTCTGTCTGTTTTAGTCACATGATGACGTTTAGTGGTACCAGGTATTAAAATGAACAAGAAACTCAAGAAAAAATGGTGGTCTAATCATTTTTTCCATGACTGTATATCACCAGCATTTGCTCTCATGTCTTTAATGTGAGCCTAACCTTTACCAGTAACACCAGTAACACCAGTAACACCAGTACTACAGAGCAGAGTCCTGATCTGGAGCTCCTTCTGGGAGCTGCTCAGTCTATACTGGTCTCTACTGGGGCGGCTCACAGCAGAACAAACCCACTCTTTTCCCACTGGAGACTCCCCCCCCCCCCCCCCCCCCCCCAGCTCTGCATTTGAGCCTGTGTTTCCAAATGGGGTAAAAAAAAGGGTTGAGGGGGTCACTCCAGTGTTTTAGCTCCGGGTTGCCGTGGGAACCTCCATGACGGTAACAGTTATGTCGTAACCACGGGCCGGTACGTGTGCTTCATGTTGAGAATATGATGCAGAGCTAACCGAGCCTCCATCCATCATCCCTCCAGTCAACCAGCGCTGGCAGCCATGTTTGACTGGTCAGGGCTGCTGCTGGGAACAGATTGGTAGATTTGTCCGGTCTTCACAGGGGACTAGTCATGAGCAGGATTGTTTTCTAGCTGACTGATGTTGGAACCTGAACTGAGCTCTGCTGGGACGGAGGGCCAGAGGGGTCAAACGAGGATCTGGGTGAACGCCTCCTTTAGTCCTGCAGCTGAGCCGTCAGACGCCGTGTCACTCAACAAGAGACGGCGGCGGCTCAGAGATCCAGCTGAGACGAGACTACGCGCCGTCTAGACCCAACCCCCCGATAAACCAAGCTGCTACCAGACTTTAACGGGCTGGAGAAGTAATTAAAAATGATTCAGATGTTTCAGCTTCAACAACTAGTTTAACACTGTTTTAAACAAGCTCGTCAGAGGACACACCTGTTGTCCTCGACTCTGTCCAACACAGTAAAACCTGGAGGACACTGGTGAAGCACGGCCTTCTGGGAAGAACCTTCAAGACCTTCAGGGTGAAAACCTCACAGGTTCCAGCTGATTCTCACCTTCTTCTCAGTCCAGGTGTGTCCAGCTGCTGCTGAACACCTGTCCTCACCTGTCCCACATGCACTGGGAGGACAAATCTCATTAATAAAGCAACAAACAGGAAAAACAGCAACGAGAAAATCTAAATGACAAAATAGATCAACAACAAAACAAAACATCTCCTTCCTGCAAAAATACAGACGGTAAAACGAATCAAAACAGCAGAAGAAATGAAAATAAACTCACAACAATGAGATCTGGACAGAAAAAAGGAACAAATGAGAGCTTAGAAAAGAGAAGTGAAAACAGAGGAGTAAAATTAGACCAAAGAAAAAAAGCGTTTTTAGATGAACTGGACAGAGTTATACATGGATGGATGGATGGATGGATGGATGGATGGATGGATGGATGGATGGATTGATAGATGATGGATGGATGATGGACGGATGGATGGATTGATAGATGGATGGATGGATGGATGGATGGATGGATGGATGGAAGGATGGATGATTGATGGATGGATGGATGGATGGAAGGATGGATGGATTGATGGATGGATGGATGGATGGATGGAAGGATGGATGGATGGATAGATGAATGGATGGATGGATGGATGGAAGGATGGATGGATGGATGGATGGAAGGATGGATGGATTGATAGATGGATAGATGGATGGAAGGATGGATGGATTGATAGATGGATGGATGGATAGATGGATGGATGGATGGATGGATGGATGGATGGATGGTGTTCTGCCTGAGGACAGCGGTTCTGTGGTTCTAACAGTGAGCAGGATCAGTCAGATCTTTCACGACCTTCTGGACGTGATCTTCTGAGCAGTTGTGATCTTCTGAGCAGATGTGATCTTCTGAGCAGATGTGATCTTCTGAGCTGTGCTGAGGAGCCTCAGAGAGCTGTGGTTGGTCCTGAGTCTCTGGTGTCGGTCTGACGTTCGTAAACGGTCAGAATCAGTAGATCTGGTCCTCCAGGGCTCCACCATCACCACCTTCTCCTGCTGTCATATCCTCCAACTCAGCACCAAACAGGAAACGCTGACAAACCGTTCTGCAATAAAATGTATTTCTCCGTGTAGCCTGACAGGAATGTCTTCCACGTCCTGACTGAGAACTTTTAACGTGTTTAGAAGTAGAAAAACAGAAAAACCAGGACATGAAAACCTGAGGTTGGGTTGAGACACGGGTTAGTGTTACGGGTTAAAACTAACCTTAACTAACCCTTCATGGTTAGACGTCGGGGTTAGCTCCTCCCCTCTACCTGGTTCATGTCGGTCTAATTATTATTATTTGTCAGCAACAACGGCCTTTTCTTCTGCCGTGTGTGAAGCAGCCGGTAGAAGGAAACAAACATGGCTTCCTGACCACGGAGCTGTGCGGTGTGGTCGTCTATGTTCATGCACGGGAACATGCAGCGGTTAACTCTAACCGGGTTAACCCTGACCCGGTTAGGTTTAGTCGGCAGGACTGTAGAGAAACATGGAGGCCGGTTGGTCTCTTCTGCCGCCACGTCTCTAATTGTCTCCGCCGGTGTTCGACGGGCCTTTCTGAAGGACGGGGTCTCTCATTAGGCATTCACACCCAGGGCTCGCTCCAATTGGGCCGCCTAAAGAATCTGAAGGCAATGCAATTGTGTAATTTGCACACAAAGTGGTCTGGATTGATCCAAAATAAACCTCTCAACTTTAAATGTGCGGGGGAGGAGAGGGAGGGCGTATAATTGCATCATTTAGTGAATTGATTGGCTGAGAGTCGATGGAAGGGAATCAGGAAGCAGCAGATAAACGGTGACAGCGGCGCCTTTTAGAGCGGGGACCCATCGACGCAGAGGCGCCGACTTAGAAAACGCACACACAGGTGTGAGGAGAAAAGAACACACCTGGAGACACAAACACAGATAAACTGAGAGGCAAACATATAGAAACAGACGCGAGAAGAACGAGCCAGATTAGCGAACACAAAGAGCCCAGGTCCACATCACACTCCGAGAGCTGCAGGGCGGGACAATGGAAGAAAGAATTAGAGGCTACAATAGATTTCATTAAGCCAAACTAGACTTAACGAGACAATCGATATGTCATAATTAAAGCGAGGAGGCTGAGAGCGACTTAGACTCTAAATGACGACTGCTCTTATTAAGATGGAGCAGATAGAGAAAGGCTGTGTGACAATGGAGCTCTATAACTACCGACCACAGAAGGCCTTTGTGCTCCAACTGGCCTTTCAGCGAGTCAGACAGATGGAGGAGGGCAGGAGAGGAGGAGAGGAGGATATAGGAGGTCTTTCACCTGGTTTCAGTTGTAGAAAAGAAGAAGTGATCTGGGATGATGTGAATGATGACACTAGATCTTCCGCTCCAGCTCACATCTCTCAACCAGCTTCCTGTTTCTCTGTGAAGGTGTGGTGGACCATGGACACCTGGACCATCAGGGCGGAGCCTGGAGACCCAAAAGCTGCTGCAGCAACATTATCAAATATGATTAAATGTAAACTGCCTAACTCCATACTTTTAATCACAATAATTAACCACGACGCTAAATCAACTAGAAACTAAAGGTGTTTGTGGCTGTACCTGAAGCTTCTGCCAACACTTTCCCAGACCGATGAAGACATTAATGTGGAGTACGTCACGTCTGCTACGGTGTCCAGAGCAGCAGAGTGAAGGTAGGACCACAGGTGATGGTGGCAAATAAAAGGAACGTTCATGTTTCATACAGGAAGCTGATGACTGGCATGAAGCAGGTGCACAGGTGAGTCTGCTACTGGCACGACGCTCGTTTCTACCTGGATTATCAGAAGAGGTGATCGTCCTCTTTTTATTACAAGGAGCTGGATTGATCCGGTTCAGGAGATGGAGACCCGAGACCCAGAGAACTGAGTGTGGACTTACAGGTAGTCTGCAGGACACCAGGTGGGCGGGACCAACCTGCAGCCTGCTGGTCCAGCTTTGGTCCATGTAGGTGGGTTCATCTTCATCCCCGCTTGTGCTGGTGGGGGGGGGGACTGGGGGTTAGCTGGGTCAAAAACAGGTCGGAGAGTCGAGCCCTCAGGCTGAGCGCTACATCACGCCTATCTCCTTCATTTATACTGGTTCCCAGTCTAATTAGCTCTTATCAGACTGGTTCATGTGGCTGTTTCTACTCACTGACGGGACCAGTGCTTCTGGAGCTGATGTTAAAATCTGATCACACTGGTGATGCTAGGAAAGAGTTAGTTTAAGAAAGAGTTAGTTTAACAAAGGGTTAGTTGAAGAAAGAGTTAGTTTAAGAAAGAGTTAGTTTAAGAGAGTTAGTTAAAGAAAGAGTTAGTTTAAGAAAGAGTAAGTTTCAGAAAGGGTTAGTTAAAGAAAGAGTCAGTTTAAGAAAGAGTTAGTTTAAGAAAGAGTTAGTTTAGGAAAGAGTCAGTTAAAGAAAGAGTTAGTTTAAGAAAGAGTTAGTTTAAGAAAGAGTTAGTTTAACAAAGGGTTAGTTAAAGAAAGAGTCAGTTTAAGAAAGAGTTAGTTTCAGAAAGACTTAGTTTAAGAGAGAGTCAGTTTAAGAAAGACGTAGTTTAAGAGAGAGTCAGTTAAAGAAAGAGTTAGTTTAAGAAAGAGTTAGTTAATCGAAACTTCCACGATGTACTAAGACCGCGATAGCTGAGACTGCGAAGTGTGGGGGATTACTGTACTAAGAAGCAACAAAAAGATCCATTACCGAAGTGGAAGATGGCACTAAGAGGCCTCATACCATGAGCCTTAATTTTCAGGATGGAACCGTACTTTAATGTCATTTATGTCAAATTCTGACCACGTCTGAATGTCACAGAAATTCAAAACAAACGACTGGTGGAGCAGCATCCCTGGGTCAAGTGCAGGGTTATAATAGTTTTGGATTTTCCATTAGTTTTTGTTTAGTTTTTAGTTTAGTTTTTCAAATTCAGTTAGTTTTAATTCGTTTTTAGAGCAATTTTTGCTAGTTTTTATTCGTTTTTGTTTTGAAATACTTAAAAAAAATTTTATTTTTTATTAGTTTCAGTGTTAGTTTTAGTTTTATTTTGTAAATTAGGGTTGTAATTTTGGTTGGAGTGAAGCACTGAACTTTTTGAAGGCTATCGAATCACATAGTCGTGTTTACATTCTGGTCTCAATAAACATATTTATCAATGCGTCTTCCCGCTTGTGGTGTTCCTGCGTATTTACTGACCAGCAGCTATCTGGTCTCCATGGAAACAGTTCATTATAGTTGCTGTTTTCTCCCGTTCCTTCCCAACGCTGACTGGCCTGCAGCTGTAGCTTCTCTTTCCAGGGGGCTAGCTTAGGCTAGCTTATCCAGCTAGTCTTGGTTAGCTTCTCTTTCCAGGGGGGTAGCTTAAGCTAGCTTATCCAGCTAGTCTTGGTTAGCCTTCTTTCCAGGGGGGTAGCTTAAGCTAGCTTATCCAGCTAGTCTTGGTTAACCTTCTTTCCAGGGGGCTAGCTTAGGCTAGCTTATTCAGCTAGTCTTGGTTAGCCTTCTTTCCAGGGGGCTAGCTTAGGCTAGCTTATCCAGATAGTCTTGGTTAGCCTTCTTTCCAGGGGGCTAGCTTAGGCTAGCTTATTCAGCTAGTCTTGGTTAGCCTTCTTTCCAGGGGGCTAGCTTAGGCTAGCTTATCCAGATAGTCTTGGTTAGTATTCCACACATTGTATCACCTGCTTCTACAACAAGACACTTATTTTTATCGTTAACACAGTCATAGTCAAAGAAATCCCAAATAGGACTGAGACGCTTTCTCCCAACTTTTGCTGCAGCCATCACTGATGATCACTTTAGTTTTTTTTTGCGGTTGTTGTTGTACGGCGGAGCGAAGTTAATAGATTTCAAACGTTTATGAGAAAAAAAATATGAAAACGAAGGACGTTCTTGATATTATAGTTAATTTTAGTTCGTTTTATAAACACATAATACAGTTTCAGTTAGGCACCGTTTTTTAAAAAACTTGTTTTTATTTTATTTCAGTTAAAGAAAATGTTTTTTCAATTCTAGTTTTCGTTATTTCGTTCATTTTCGTTACCGATAATAACCTTGATCCAGCGTGCTGCAGGCAGAAGATGTGGGAGGAACCTTCTAGTTCCCGGCTCCGTCAGGATCAGTGAACGTAGTGAAATATCACAGAGCTGACGTTCTTCTGGGAATAAGAGACCGGAGCGATAATCTGCAGCTTAAACTGCCAGAATCAGACTGGAAAAGATAAATAAGTCAAAGAGCAACGCTGAATCAGGGACCGGTTACAACGGCTTAGAAATAATCTGAAGCTCCAGTATTCAGCGCTGAAACGCTCAGGAGTGTTTCAGTCTTTAAATCAAACCCAGCGTTCAGTTTTATTCCTCCATAAACACTCAGAGTTCCTCTGTTCTCCAACAGTAAAATATAAATGAGAAGTCTGATGAAGCCTAATATTCTGAAGGCTCCTTGATGAGGCCGTAATGATTGATTCGGACCTGCGCACTGATCTGATGTGCACAATCGAAAGGACTTGTTAGATGTAGGTGTCGTTTAAATGCAGCGTTGCAGCTCCGGATCACATGATGCAGAAACTGTTGGTACTCAGATCCGGCGCTGCTGTTCATTTGTCTTCATCTACAACGGCACAAAGGACGGCCAGCGACAGCGCCAACATTTAACCGACGCCTCCCTCTGGATCCAGTCAGCTCTACTTCAGTCCTCAAAGGCTCGTCCATGAATGACAGCGTCCAGAGAGCGTCGAGCCGGAGGGGGGCGTGGCCTCACCAGCGGCTGAATGACTTTAATACACGAGTGTGTTCGGCAGAAAAAACCTGCTCTATTCAAACCCACCGAGCACATTATGATGTTCATACAATGGAAACCCTTTCTCTCCTTTTATTCCGTCCTTCCCTTACAGCAAAAGAAAATGGACAGAAAAAAGGAGACGTGAAAACGTTCGTAAAAGTTTGCAGTAACTCGGAAACGGAAAATGGATCAGCGGAAGGAACAAAAGCTGTTTTAATTCAAAGGAAAGAGAGGAAAGGAAAACCAGAGAAGGTGGTGGAGGACTGGATCAGCCGGGGACGTCTGCGCCCCAGAGACAGTTGGACGTGAGTGGACGTTGTGATCAGTGTCCAGCTGAAGGGGGACGCCATCCTCCCGGTGATGTCAGTGACCACTCCAGATGTTACACATCTGTGGGCCGTCAGTAACGTCCAGACCAGTGTCTTTGATGACTGTCTGTCTGTCCTCATTTGGACCTTTTTGTTCCTTCTTTATAGTCAGATATTTTCAGTTTGACGTTGGAGACGTTAGTTTTTCCGTGGACGTGTGCGACTGAGGGCGAGCGCGTCCTTCACCCGCCATCGTTGATCGAAGACATTTTATGAACAAGTGAAACCGAGACGACTGAAGTCACCAGCAGAGACACGTGGACAGACATCAGTCAACACGTCTGCGTCATTTCACTCTAGGGGTGTGAAAAAAAATCGATTTGGCAATATATCGCGATTATCGGCCGCCCAATATAATATCGATTTTTTAGCTCCTAATATTGATTTTTTAGGAAAAAATTTACAGTGTTTACAATACTGTCAGTATGTTGTAATGGTTCATTAAATGTGCAAAAAACACTAATAATAAACAATAAATAGGTTGTTTTGAAGCAAATAGTTTTGACTCAGATCAATATCATCTGATGAACATATACAGCAACTTGATTTTTCATCTCTGCTTTTAATTTTGATATTAACTGGGTAGAATATCGCAATATATCGTGATATTGCGATATCATAATGATATCGTATCGTGACCCATGATAAATATCGTATTGCGAGGTCCTTGCCGACACTCACCCATGTTTCACTCTATTACCTTCATTGACGCACATCTGTGGCTGCAGGGATCTGGTTAACATCTGGAGGAGGTTCGTGCCAGCGGCAGCTACGTGTTCGGTATAAATACATCCATGTAGGTTACGTTTTACTACAACTAACTATCTTCATTTTAAATATCTTTTGTAAGTCACACTAGTTATCGATGGCGTCCTCAGAAATCTGAAATCTCTCGCTCTTCTAAAACGCTTTAAACTGTTAATAAATAGCAGAGGGAAATCTTTAAAATGTCAAACTCTAAATTAGTTTGGAAATTCAACATTTCCAGCGTTTTACTACTGTGTTCAGAATCAATTTCCAGTTAAAAAGGATTAGTGACAGAGAGGCGGCTCGTTTCTAAAGATCCTGAGCCCTTCAGAGGAGCTGAAATCCTCTGCAATATGAGATGAAGACAGATTCTGCTGATCTGGAAACACCACTGACAATAAACTGTCATTGTCCTCCCATCTCGCCATCTTTCTCTCCAGCGTTTCCCTCTCCGTCTCTTTCAGGCGACTATCATTTCTGAATTATATTTTATGGCTCATTAAGCATCTATAGCACAGCAGCTCAGACAGCAGAGCAAAGGGGAGGAGGACGGATTGATGAAAGGACTGGAGACGGACCCAGAGCAGCTCCAGGGGGACGTCTCCACCTCCAGGGGGGACGTCTCCACCTCCAGGGGGACGTCTCCACCTCCAGGGGGACGTCTCCACCTCCTGGAGCTGCTTCTTTAGTATTTACACTAATGAAAAGATGTGTTTAATTAGCATCAATTATGTTCAGGACACGTGATTAATGTGGCTTTAATGTGTCCAGTTCGCTGGCAGAAGGGATCCATGAAGGTTCTGTTAATCTGGACCTGATCTGGGTTCAGATCACCTCCTCGTCTGGTGGGGGTTCTGGGCCTTGCCCCGGTCGGACCCTTCCAGGGTCTGGAGCCGTCCTGACTGGACGACTGAAGCACCTAAACTGGATCCCTTCAGTGACCTCCCTGGATGGCTGGACCTAGGGTTAGGGGTTAGGGGTTAGGGGTTAGTGCTAGGGGTTAGGGGTTTGGCTTAGGGTTAGGGGTTAGGGTTAGGGGTTAGGGGGTTAGGGTTAGGGTTAGGGGTTAGGGGTTAGGGTTAGGGGGTTAAGGGTTAGGGGATTAGGGGTTAGGGGTTAGGCTTAGGGTTAGGGGTTAGGGGTTGGGGTTAGGGGTTAGGGGTTAGGGTTAGGGGTTAGGCTTAGGGTTAGTGCTAGGGTTAGGGCTTAGGGTTAGGGGTTAGGGGTTAGGGGTTAGGGGTTAGGGGTTAGGGGTTAGGGGTTAGGGGTTAGGGGTTAGGGGTTAGGGGTTAGGGGTTAGGGGTTAGGTTTAGGGGTTAGGGTTAGTGTTAGGGGTTAGGAGTTAGGGGTTTGGGGTTAGGGGTTAGGATTAGGGGTTAGGGGTGGTTAGGGTTAGTGTTAGGGGTTAGGGTTAGGGGTTTAGGGGTTAGGGTTAGGGGTTAGGGGTTAGGGTTAGGGGTTAGGGGTTAGGGTTAGGGGTTAGGGGTTAGGGTTAGGGGTTAGGGGTTAGGGTTAGGGGTTAGGGGTTAGGTCAGGAGCAAAACGCAGTTCTCTTGAAGGAGAACTCCGGAAGCACGGGCTCTCACGGACAATGTCATAAAATAGAATAAAATAAAATGGAATAAAAGTTTTTTTTTAAAACAGATGCCATGTGTGTCAGGGTTAGGGGCAGAGACGCAGCAGGGATACATGTTTACTAAAAAACTCTGTGACCAAAGGCCCCAAAATCCATAACATCAGGGTGGTGGAGTGGGGTTTCAAATAAAAATTAGTAGATAAGTTAAATGACATTAATGTTAATTTCCAACCCACTGAATCATTTTAAAATAAAAAAATAAAACTATAAATAAATATTAAAAGTCAGTGCTTCAGCGATAGAAAAACGAAACAAACAGTTTATTGATATTTCAGTGGGCGGAGCCACGTCTCATCGACAGGTGTGGAGGTCAGGGGTCACTGAGGAACTCAGAGGCATCTTCTCCGTCCTCAGGCCTCCTGAAGCTCCTCTGTAGGTCCTTCCAGCCACAAGGTCACACTGTGTTTTTAATTGCGGTGCCCTGCGCCCCCCCCACCCCCACCCCCCCAGCGCAGCAGCAACCCCCCCCCAGCCTAAATGATGAACGACTGCAGCCAGTGAAAAGGGTCTTCTCCAATAAACAAGCTTATCTGTGCTGCTCTCTGGCTGCAGCGGTGAATAATGAGCTGCAGCTATCGCTGTTAATCACTATAATTGTTAATGTTAAGAGGGGGCCGCTCGCTAGTTGCCCAACGCCCAACGCCTTTATTGATTTCATTTTTTTACATTAAAACGCAGCGTGTCTTTGTCAGAACGGTGGGTCACGGCCCCCCCCACCCCCCCTCCTCCGGCCCCCAGAGAGAAGCTAATTAGTTATTTAGCGGCCTGTGTGTGCTGGTGTGTGCGTGGCGGCGCAGCTAAAGCCTTTTATCAGCCGCCTGATAAAGGGAATTGGTTGTCCCGCAGTAGCTGTGAGGCGCTAGCGCTGATAGGAGGGTGGCCATTATAGAGGGGACGTGCACACGCACACACATTCACGCACGCTCACGGAAGCGTCGGCGTGGAAACACGCCGTGGCTCGTAAACACGCGGAGTTTGGAGAAATCCGCCTGAAAGTGCTGTGCTACTTTACCTGGAGATGCACCCCCCCCCCCCCCCCCTTTTAACCCGTCCCCCGCCAGATCTGAGCCTCCAGGCCTCAGCAACACTGACTCTAGATGTTTCTGCACTCGGAGTCTCAGGTTTGAGACATTTAGAGACGTTTCCAGAGACGGACAGCAGGACTGAGACCTGGACGCCAATGTCTTGTTTTGCGCACTGTTTTTTGTCTATTTATTGCCTATTTAATGTCTATTTAATGTCCTGTCTATTTATGTATATTTTTGTATCTGCTGCAACGAGCCAATTTCCCCTCGGGGATTATTAAAGTATTTTCAATTCAACTCAAACATCCCCCCGACAACCGTAAATTAAATTAAATTCAGTTTTATTTGTAAAGCGTCTGTTACAATGTCAATTGTCTCCAGGAGCTTTACAGAGACCCAGATCATGACCCCCGAGCAAATATCAGAAACTAAAATTATAATATTAAATCCTAATCAAGGATAATGGAGGTAAAAAAAACTCCCACAGAGGGAGAAAAAAAACCTTTAAGACAAACAGGGACAAGAAAAAACTTCACTTTAAGAGGAAGAAACCTGGACCAGGACCTGGATCATATGGAGGACAGAGAGGAC
This sequence comes from Hirundichthys speculiger, assembly GCA_018398805.1. Classification (NCBI taxonomy): domain Eukaryota; kingdom Metazoa; phylum Chordata; class Actinopteri; order Beloniformes; family Exocoetidae; genus Hirundichthys; species Hirundichthys speculiger. The sequence goes on from JAGFBZ010000487.1 coordinate 44,077, forward strand.
GGAGGACAGAGAGGATGGAGGCCATAGAGGAGGGAGGACAGAGAGGATGGAGGACAGAGAGAGGATGGAGGACAGAGAGAGGATGGAGGACAGAGAGGAGGAGGACAGAGAGGATGGAGGACAGAGAGGAGGGAGAGGACAGAGAGGATGGAGGACAGAGAGAGGAGGAGGACAGAGAGAGGATGGAGGACAGAGAGGATGGAGGACAGAGAGGATGGAGGACAGAGAGAGGATGGAGGACAGAGAGAGGATGGAGGACAGAGAGGATGGAGGACAGAGAGAGGATGGAGGGACAGAGAGAGGAGGGAGGACAGAGAGGATGGAGGACAGAGAGAGGATGGAGGACAGAGAGAGGATGGAGAGGAGGATGGAGGACAGAGAGGATGGAGGACAGAGAGGAGGAGAGGACAGAGAGGATGGAGGACAGAGAGAGGATGGAGGACAGAGAGGAGGATGGAGGACAGAGAGGATGGAGGACAGAGAGGATGGAGGACAGAGAGGAGGGAGGACAGAGAGGATGGAGGACAGAGAGGAGGAGAGGAGGAGAGAGGATGGAGGAGGACAGAGAGGATGGAGGACAGAGAGGATGGAGGACAGAGAGAGGATGGAGGACAGAGAGGATGGAGGACAGAGAGAGGATGGAGGACAGAGAGGATGGAGGACAGAGAGGATGGAGACAGAGAGATGGACAGAGAGGATGGAGGAGAGAGGATGGAGGACAGAGAGGATGGAGGACAGAGAGGATGGAGGACAGAGAGGATGGAGGACAGAGAGGATGGAGGACAGAGAGATGGAGGACAGAGAGGAGGACAGAGAGATGAGACAGAGAGGAGGAGGATGGAGGACAGAGAGAGGATGGAGGACAGAGAGGATGGAGGACAGAGAGAGGATGGAGGACAGAGAGGATGGAGGACAGAGAGGATGGAGGACATGGAGGACAGAGAGGATGGAGGACAGAGAGAATGGATGAGACAGAGAGGATGGAGGACAGAGAGAGGATGGAGGACAGAGAGGATGGAGGACAGAGAGAGGATGGAGGACAGAGAACTCTCTGAGCAGGACACTCAGATCAGAGACAACGGGTCTCTGCAGGAAGGTCTTCAGGTCCTGTGAGAACCATGTGGTGGTTCTGCACCTTTAGACCTTCTAACATGGAGGTCCACAGTTGGTGTTCAGGCTGATTAACGAGCTCTGGTTGTTAATTAACGAAGGCCAACATCATCCTGATTCTACAGCGGGGGGGGGGGGGGGGGGGGGGGGGGGTCCGACTCGTTTCCACTGAGGGCCACATCAGCAAGATGGTGGCCCTCCAAGGGCCAGACTGACAGCATGAATGTAACAAAATACAAAGTAAATCAAAATAAATTAAACCACACCTTATTATAATGTTAAATAACTGTTTCTGTATTTATTATGTACTCAGGTTTCAATATTTAAGTCATTATTATATTAAACTCAGGGTTTGTGGTTGTAAATCCATTACCTTGGTTTCAGAAGCGGTTCTTTGCAGGCTAAATTTAGCATACTTAGCTCCGTGTTTGCTGTCAAAATGCCGACGTAGATTAAGATACAAACTTGTAATCGTTTTTTCCATCGTTAATGAAGCTTCCTTCCTTCCTTGTGCATCAGTTTTTCTTTTCTTGGACATGTTGGGGTTAGTTTGTAGAGGTTTTTCTTAAATCCATCAGTTCTGAAAAATCGTCTCGCTCATATCTATCATTATCGTTGTGGGTAACGACGAAATGCATGATGGGAGATGTAGTTTATTGTCAATATGTGCTTTAAAGCAGAGTAGCCTTATTTTAAGTCTTAAAATATTGGTTTAAAGTTTAAGCCAATAATGTCCAAGCTCTCGAGGGCCACATAAATGATGTTACGGGCCACATCTGGCCCGCGGGCCTCGTGTTTGATACTACAGTATTCCTTACTTCTCTGCTCGCCGGCGTTCATCATGCTGCCATTACTCTCAGAAGTGTGGATCAAAGCCATTTGTGGGTGAACTGATCTAATAATTTACACCGTGTGTGTTTGAGCTGTTAATTAACGCTGAAACGCTCCCTGAAGGGAACTTCAGGATTTTAGAGGAACCATTAACCTTTCTGATGACAGAGATCACGCAGCACAACAGAATGATGATGAGACAGTAACTGTGTGGTGGTACTGCGTGAGTTTTGTTAATTAGTGACAGTAATCAGATCTGCTCATTACATCCTCTCAATGCTTGACTGGAGGAGGGAGGTCCACGCGTGGCTCTGCGTGTTAACACACACACGCGTGTGTGTTGTAATTACTGAATTCTGCCCTGCATCAACTAACAGTGTTGAGACAGAACATAAAACTCACCCCCCCCCCCCCCACACACACACACACACACACAGCTCTGCAGAAAGATTGTGACTTTAGATCTCTCATCATTAATTATCTCTCTGTGATTGCAGGAGCATGCTAATGGGACAAGCTAGTTTCACCTACCAGGAATTAGTCTTTTCCATAATGAATCCCACATTAACCAGAACAACAGGGATTAGCCTGCCCCCGGCGCAGCGTGCACGTCACGCAGGTGCATGTGAGTGGCCTGATCAGACCAGGTGAGTCAGGGATCAGACCTGTTTACCTGCAGCAGTCATGAAGTGGTAATTAAGAATGTTGGTTTAGTTTCTGACCCGAGTACCAGAATAAACCAGAGTACCAGGGTGAACCAGAGTACCAGGGGAACCAGAGTACCAGGGTAAACCAGAGTACCAGGATAAACCAGAGTACCAGGATAAACCAGAGTACCAGGGTGAACCAGAGTACCTGGTGAACCAGAGTACCAGGATGAACCAGAGTACCAGGGTGAACCAGAGTACCAGGATGAACCAGAGTACCAGGGTGAACCAGAGTACCAGGATAAACCAGAGTACCAGGGTGAACCAGAGTACCAGGAAGAACCAGAGTACCAGGGTGAACCAGAGTACCAGGGTGAACCAGAGTACCAGGATGAACCAGAGTACCAGGGTGAACCAGAGTACCAGGATGAACCAGAGTACCTGGGTGAACCAGAGTACCAGGATAAACCAGAGTACCAGGGGGAACCAGAGTACCAGGATAAACCAGAGTACCAGGATGAACCAGAGTACCAGGATAAACCAGAGTACCAGGATAAACCAGAGTACCAGGGGAACCAGAGTACCAGGATAAACCAGAGTACCAGGGGAACCAGAGTACCAGGGTGAACCAGAGTACCAGGATGAACCAGAGTACCAGGGGAACCAGAGTACCAGGGTGAACCAGAGTACCAGGGTGAACCAGAGTACCAGGATGAACCAGAGTACCTGGGGAACCAGAGTACCAGGGGAACCAGAGTACCTGAGTTCGGGTTAGTCATCCCTGGAGAACATGGCATCTCCACAAATCTCCTTTTGACTGTATCCTTCAGTTTCGTTGCTCAATCGTGATTTTGGACATCGTTGGACTCAGCTGTAATCATGAAACCATTTCGTTCCATCTTTGCTGTGTTGTCTTTAAAAGTGTCCCTGATTGGCTGAATTCTGTTTGATGTCAGGGTTCGGGTCAGGGACGCTACACGGGCCTCCAGTACCTGGTGTACCTGGCTCGGTTCCAGCCCAGTCCGGTTCCAGGACAGATCCGGCCCGTTCTCAGGGAATCCAGCCGGTTCAGAGGAGGAAGTGATTTTAATTAAAGATAAGTTGCTCGGTGCGCGGCGGTACTGAGAGCGTTAATCTGAATCCGATAGGCTGGATGTAGCGGCGAGGAGGCTCCTTGTAAAGCAGCGGCTCTATTGAAGCCCACTGCTTTTCATTTGTCTGGGAATCAATGCAGATTGACACCACTTAACATGCAAATGGCGCTCAGGTCAACCGGCAGCTTCCGGACTGCTGGCCGGTGGTCCAGCCCTCCTCTTTCTCTCACTTCCTCCCTCCTGTTTCTCCTCCACGTCGTCTTTTTCCTGTTTCCTCAGCTCTCCAAAGATTCTCCTCTTTCTCCTGCTGCCAGCGTCTCTCCATCTCTTCTTCCCTCCGTCTCCACCCCTCCCTCCCCTCTTTTCCATCACATTCCTCCCTGCTGTTGTAAAAATCATATTCAGGATATTCGTCCATTTAAAGATATGAGAAAATAAAAGACTATTGATTGGCTGATAAAGTGCCAGCGGTGGCGGCGGGGGTGGGGGGCGGGTGGGGGGTGGGGTGGGAGCGGGCCCTCGCTGGGGCCCCACGTGACTGTTAGCTGGAGGCTTTTTATGGGAGATGCTGCGGATCAATAAAGTGTATTTGTGTGTGTCGGTCCTTAGCTATACTTCCAATTACACATTTCCAGCAGCGCAGCCGAGCACAGCTCTTTGTTAACGCCTTAATGGATCAGCTCTGGAAGTGTCCACACACACTCATACGTACGGCCTTACAAGGTAAGCATTCTCAAATTGATTTGTTAAACAGCGTTTTGAGCCCCGGCGCTCTCTGCAGCGGTGTAATTACTGTGAGGGCTGGCGTGGCGCCGTCTGAGTGTGTCTGTGGATAATTTCATGAGGAGCCGTGAGTTTGTGTTGCCAACGGTTTCCAGATGAAGGAAGCTCCATGTGTCTGATTACCGAAGAAGAGCACGTTTCATTAGGGATTTACTCCACAGCAGCGCACACACATTACAGCCTCTTCCCGCTTCACTTCTGTCACATGACATGAGCGCGGCGGCGTCTAGGGGAGTTTACTGGTGATAAATCTGTCAAATCAGCATACGCAGATCAAGAAAAAAAACAGGTGTTGAAATGTATTCATAGAATTCAGATTTGGTTAATTTGCCTCCTCTATTTAAAGACGGAGTCTGCAACTCCAGGAACAGGACGCCTTCAAAGACACGCCTCCAAAGATACACCTCCAAAGACACGCCTCCAAAGACACGCCTCCAAAGATACGCCTCTAAAGACACACCTTCAAAGACACGCCCCCAAAGATACGCCTCTAAAGATACACCTCCAGAGATACACCTCCAGAGACACACCTTCGAAGACACACCTTCAAAGACACGCCTTTCAAAGACACACCTCCAAAGATACACCTCCAAAGATACACCTCCAAAGACACACCTTTCAAAGACACGCCCCCAAAGACACAACTCCAGGGACACACCTTCAAAGACACGCCTCCGAAGATACACCTCCAAAGATACACATCCAAAGATACACCTTCAAAGACAGGCCTCCAAAGATACACCTCCAAAGACATGCCTCCAAAGATACACCTCCAAAGACACACCTCCGAAGACACGCCTCCAAAGACACACCTCCAAAGATACGCCTCTAAAGACACACTTTCAAAGACACGCCTCCAAAGATACGCCTCCAAAGACACGCCCCCAAAGATATGCCTCTAAAGATGCACCTCAAAAGACACACCTCCAAAGATACACCAAAGATACACCTCCAAAGACACGCCTCCAAAGATACACCTTTAAAGACACGCCTCCAAAGACACACCTTCAAAGACACACCTCCGAAAATGCACCTCCAAAGACACGCCTCCAAAGATACACCTCCAAAGACACGCCTCCAAAGATACACCTCCAAAGATACACCTCCAAAGATACGCCTCCAAAGATACACCTCCAAAGACACACATCCGAAGACACGCCTCCAAAGACACGCCTCCAAAGATACGCCTCTAAAGACACATCTTCAAAGACACGCCTCCCAAGATACGCCTCCAAAGAAACGCCCCCAAAGATACGCCTCTAAAGATACACCTCAAAAGACACGCCTCCAAAGATACACCAAAGATACACCTTCATAGACAGGCCTCCAAAGATACGCCTCCAAAGACACGCCTCCAATGATACACCTCCAAAGACACACCTCCAAAGATACACCTCCAAAGATACACCTCCAAAGACACGCCTCCAAAGATACACCTCCAAAGACACGCCTCCAAAGATACACCTCCAAAGACAAGCCTCCAATGATACAACTCCAAAGACACACCTCCAAAGATACGCCTCCAAAGATACACCTCCAAAGACACGCCTCCAAAGATACACCTCCAAAGACACGCCTCCAAAGATACACCTCCAAAGACAAGCCTCCGAAGATACACCTCCAAAGATACACCTTCGAAGACACGCCTCCAAAGACACGCCTCCAAAGATACACCTCCAAAGACACACACCTCCGAAGACACGCCTCCAAAGACAACGCCTCCAAAGATACACCTCCAAAGACACACCTTCAAAGACACGCCTCCAAAGATACACCTCCAAAGACACGCCCCCAAAGATACGCCTCTAAAGATACACATCAAAAGATACACCTTCAAAGACACACCTTCAAAGACACACCTCCGAAGATACACCTCCAAAGACACACGCCTCCAAAGATACACCTCCAAAGACACACCTCCAAAGATACACCCTCCAAAGACAGGCCTCCAAAGATACACCTCCAAAGACAGGCCTCCAAAGATACGCCTCCAAAGACAGGCCTCCAAAGATACACCTCCAAAGATACGCCTCCAAAGACGGGCCTCCAAAGATACACCTCCAAAGATACACCTCCAAAGACACACCTCCAAAGACACGCCTCCAAAAATACGCCTCTAAAGACACACCTTCAAAGACACGCCTCCAAAGATACACCTTCAAAGACACGCCCCCAAAGATACGCCTCTAAAGATACACATCAAAAGATACACCTTCAAAGACACACCTCCAAAGACACACCTCTTAAGATACACCTCCAAAGACACACCTCCAAAGATACACCTACAAAGACACACCTCTAAAAATACGCCTCCAAAGATACACCTCCAAAGATACACCTCCAAAGATACGCCTCCAAAGACAGGCCTCCAAAGATACGCCTCCAAAGACAGGCCTCCAAAGATACACCTCCAAAGACGGGCCTCCAAAGATACACCTCCAATGATACACCTCCAAAGACACACCTCCAAAGATACACCTACAAAGACACACCTCTAAAAATACGCCTCCAAAGATACACCTCCAAAGATACGCCTCCAAAGACACACCTCCAAAGATACGCCTCCAAAGACGGGCCTCCAAAGATACACCTCCAATGATACACCTCCAAAGATACACCTCCAAAGATACACCTCCAAAGATACGCCTCCAAAGATACGCCTCCAAAGATACGCCTCCAAAGACAGGCCTCCAAAGATACACCTCCAAAGATACGCCTCCAAAGATACGCCTCCAAAGATACGCCTCCAAAGATACACCTCCAAAGATACGCCTCCAAAGACGGGCCTCCAAAGATACACCTCCAAAGATACACCTCCAAAGATACGCCTCCAAAGATACGCCTCCAAAGATACACCTCCAAAGATACACCTCCAAAGATACACCTCCAAAGATACGCCTCCAAAGACAGGCCTCCAAAGATACACCTCCAAAGACACACCTCCAAAGATACGCCTCCAAAGACGGGCCTCCAAAGATACACCTCCAATGATACACCTCCAAAGACATATCTCCAAAGATACACCTCTAAAGACACGCCCCCAAAGATACGCCTCTAAAGACACGCCTCCAGAACGCATGGACACCTACAACCCTTCGAGCACTAGAACTGAACCTGTGTTAGCAGGCAGATGGGCTCGGCTACACCTGGGGTTGAACAGGGATTCCCTCATGTTTCACCTGGAGGTCAGAACATCAAATCATCATCCAGTCTGTGAGGTGATACAACAGAAACACGACCCCCGTAGTCACGGTGTCCTCAGCGCCACACCTTGAGGAAATGCCAGTTCTAGTCTTTAGTTCTTGCAGCGTCAGTCTTTGGGTCGTAGCTGTCTCACCTGCAGCTCTTCTTCAGCCCACAGCGGTTGTTTTTACGCCACTGCAACATCCTGAAACTAACGGCAGCTGCGCCTCACACACCTGCACATAATCACCACGGAGACGGGCAGGAGGTCCGGCTGTTTGGCAGAAACACAAATAATTTCCCTCATCTTAAGGAAAAAAACAGGTGTTTTTTTACAGAGCACCTGCCCCACAGATAACAGATGTGTTTCATATAATCTTAGACAACATATTTAATTATGTCCTATGATTATATTTAAATGATTTTAAACTATGAAACCAAAAATGTTGCAGTCAAAGGTCCTGGATCAGAGACTAACTGGACAGTGATGCTCAATCATCATCAGAGAGGTTTGCTGATCATGACTGAGCATCTCTGGTGGCAAACACCTGGACTGGAAACTGAACATCTGGATCGTTACTCCTCACCGGAGCTGCAGCCAATCAGAGCAGAGCATGTGGTGATGTCAGAGAGACACAGTGACGTTGTCTCTTACGTTTTCATCGATGTGCAAACAGCTGCTCCGCCCCTTTCTGAACCAACTACCCCCCCCCCCCCCCCCCCCCCCCAGATAATGGCTGAAACTAAAATCAGCTGTGAACACCTGGATGCACTGCAAATTATTTGGTTCTTACCAAGAAAAGAAAACTTACATTTAGAAGCATTAAATAATTCTTCTCGTTTTAATAATTACTTTCTTATTTTATGTCTTCAATTATCAGTATAATCTTATATCAAGTAAAACTTTACTTTTTTGTGTCAAACAGGCAGGGAATCCTAAAATGAGACAAATAACACTTAAAATAAGACGTATTCCGTTTTTCCTCCTCCTCCTCATCAAAATAAATCTTGTTTTAAGATTTAATAACAAACTATACCTTTCTTAAATCTAGAAACAAGTGTTCCAACAATACTAATTTAAGAAATCTTTATCTTGCCGCGTGGACAGATTTTTTTTCACTTGTTTTTAGAACCTTTTTCCTTAGTTGTAGTGTTTTTATCTTGTTTGAAGACCCTTTTTTTTTTTTGCAGTGTAGTCTATTAAAACTGAGCATGGGGGGGGGGGGGGGGCTGATCTTCTGAAGGGACACCTCCCCCCCCCCCCCCCCCCCCACCTGAGCATAACAGTACAGGAAAGTTGTCACTTGAACCCCTCACCTGCACCACATTAACCTGGGGGGAGTCCAGGTGGGTGTTCCTGATGCTATGTGCGTGTGCGTGTGCGTGGTAGAGGGCGGCTGTGATATGTAAACACTGAATTATGAATAGATTCATGTCTGTATTAGATTTCTTTTTATCCTGCTCACTTTCTTCTTCCTCGCCTCGCCTGCTCGTGCGCGCGTGTGCGTGCGCGTGCGCGTGCTGGCAGCTCGGTGAGAGACAGCAGTCTGCGGGATGAAATTGAAGAGATTAGCCTGGTCTGCGGCGCTGTTTATTAGTTGGGACTGGAAATCTGGCGGAACCACCAGGGGCCCCTCAGCGGCCGCCGCTCCCGCTCCGCTGGTGTGTGCGCGCGTGTCCCCCCCCCCCCCGTTCTCGCGGCGTTTCGCGCCACGCCAGAAATTGAATTGATATTTTGTAAAGCTGATTTGTGGATAACGCGATGTGACAGCAACAAATGCCTGGCAGAGAATGGTTTTCAAATGAAAGTTATTACGCGGTAAACGCGCGTTTCTTTGTCTCGGCGGCGCCTCCCGGCTCCTGTAGCGGTTTATATGGGCTGAATATGGATCCATTTCCTGGGTAATTGAATTGATACTGTCATGCACGGGGGCAGTGCCACATTGCTCTGCAGGGCGGATGGACTGTCTGATTGAATTGGATGGGGGGGGGGGTCCCGGTGTAAAGGGTTGTCAGAGAGCAGTCATAAGATGGACACACCTCAGTGTCCCTCTGATTACTGCTGTACAGCCAATTGTCTCTCCAATAATCTGCCGCCACAACCTCCTGACACGCACCTGCACGTGCACACGCACACGCAGCGGGGATGTGGGTCGGGCGGCGGCGCGGGAGCCGTTTCCAATTCCAGTTGAGGCAGCGCGCCGCAGATCTGCTACATATTAATTTCGTCCCGGCTGAGATTTGCTCCGTTCAGTTAGAGCGGATTGATGAGAGAGCAGAGAGGATCGGACGGCTGCTCATTCGCTCTCCTCACCTCTGATTAGAAACACTGCTGCTGTCACCGCGCTATTAGGACGGAGGACGGAGGACGGAGGACGGAGGGAGGAAGGAGGGAGGAAGGAGGGATGGAGGTTTAAAAACAGATAAGAGAGGGAGAGGGAGACAGGAAGAGATGGATCCAGATAAGAACGAGAGGATGATCCAGGAAAGAGAGATATGCATGAAGGAACGAAGGAATCTGGAAGGAGGTGAAGAGGAAGGTATCAGAAGGATGGAGAAGGTTTCACAGCAAACACTCAGATTTGATTTCAACACTTTTGAAGCGTCTTTATGGGTCTTTACACCACAAAGAGTTAATTTAACTCTTTTAGGAGAGTTAGTAGCTTAACACTAACTCAGTGTAATTATTGACTCTTTTTGGAGTTAAAATTCAACACTTCTTAATAGAGGTCTTCGGAACAACCCAACAACCCGAAAACCCGAGGTTCCGACCCGACTCAGGTCTCGGGTCCATTCAAAAGACGTGACTCCTGGTTCTGGTCAGAATCGGTACAGTTAGTCTCGGGTCCGGTCGGTGCTCTCTGACAGGCTGGGTCCACGTTTACTCCAGAGAGGTAAAGATATTAGCGGTGGCAGCTAATGTCAGGACTCGGGGCAGTTTAATTAATTATTCATTAACGTGGCGTGTTTGTCATGAAAAAAGCGTGTTATTAGCGTGTTATTAGCGTGTTATTAGCGGTTTGCCCGGCAGCTGTAAAGCACAACGGATCGCCAACATGACAACGCTGGATGAGAGAACATATTTACGACACGTCCTGACCAGTGTAGGCTATTAGCGTTAGCAGTTGCTACCAATAGCATCTGTATTCACAAAGAAAATAACGACGTAGATTTATTGTTGTTTACATCACGTAGCCTCTGTAGCAACTGAACCGGTAGAAGAAGACAACTTTAGGGAAGAAAATCAAGTTTTATTCAACGCTAGACAACTTTAACAGGAGCAGCTATGGGCTGGATTGTCTCGGTTCTATTCGGGTAACTGTCGTGATCAAAGAACTAATTACTCGGGTCAGGCCGGTTCTGGGTCCAAATATTTCAGGTCCATTCGGGTTCGGACTCCCGGACTTATGATAATAGCTCGGGTCGGGTCGGTTTCGAGTCGTATTTTTACGGGTCCATTCAGGTACGGTTCCATGAAAGTGGACCCGTGAAGACCTCTACTTCTTAACACTAACTAGTGTTACTTTATCTCAACACTTTTATGTAGTGTTAGACATTAACCCTCTTTCAGACAGTAAGGTGTAAAATTAGCTCTTCTGAATTACTAGAAAAAAATACTTAGAAAATAAGGTTTGCTAAAAATAATGCCATCATGTTTAGTTGAAACTCATTTATTTCAAACATGCACCACAGATTAACATTTAAAACACTTTATCGGACACAATTCATCATTAGCTAACTTAATGTTAACACTAACATAATGCTAACAGCCCACAACTGAGTCTTATTCAGCATTAGCTTGCTTAGCCGAGTTAACAACACAACAAAAATACGGTCTAAAACTTTTTTACCATAGCAGATACAGTCTTTACCATCAAATTACAAGTTTTAGCGAACCAAATGACGAACTAAAATCTTCACTGCTTAGCGCAGCTAATGTGGCGACATAACTTTACCGTGAGCGTCTCGCCATTGAAGACAGACCAGGTGCCAGAGGGGTAATATAAGTATCAAAACCTAACGCAAACATAAAGTTAGCTCATTTTACTTCACGAACAATGTCGACGTAAAACCGCGGTGAAACGTACAGCTGAACGAGAGGCTCCTCAGTCGGTAGTTAGCTCCTGTCGCTGTGTAGCACGATGGGGGCGGAGCCTGATTTACACTTTAAGTGTCTGTAATGTTAAAAAATTGCATTTTGAGCTAAAGTGCTGTGTCATGAGTCCATGACTGCTGGTCTGGATTCCTTTTTGTTCGAAGGCCACAGTTTTGTTATCGTTCTGGCTCCAACAAGTCTGCTAAGTTTAGACGTCTGGAGAACTTATCCAAGATGTTTTCATGTGATGTTTAAAGAATGTGTCATGGGTGTTGATGTTACTACAACGACACTTATAGATTTGATCTGAAGACACTTTGTTTTGACACTAACTATTTGTAAACTTAGAGCTACATATAAGGGATTTGACTCTATTCAGAGTGGAATTAACTCTGCTTTTGCTTAGATTTCACCAACACCAGAAATATAACTCTTCTCAATTTGCTGTGTACGAGTAGAGTAAGATTTAACAAGAAAAACACGGTGGCATCAAAAGAGGTAAGGATGGGGAGCAGAGAGAAATAGAGGAAAGAAAGTGGAATCAGGAATAACTTCAGGTGAGGAGTGGTTGAAGGGAGGATCCAGGACACTAAAGGAGGCAGGTGGAGTGAGAGGAAACAGGGAGGGAGGGAAGGATGCAAGGAGGAAAACTTGTGAGTGGATGAGAAAAGACATAAAAGGTAACAGATTAGAGGGAGGACTGTGACAGCAGGTGGCAGCTGGTCTGATGGACGGGGAACATCTGGAAGTGAGGGACAGAGAACGAGGGATGAGAGGAGGGTGGAGAGGTAGACAGATGGAGAGAAAATTAGATGAGGAACAATAAAGAATTAACCTGCACTGGCAACCTCACTGTTGTCCTCTCAGTGTTACTGCATGAAGACAGGTGGACGAAGCTTTAGCACGTGAGCTATAGCTTTAGCTTTAGCATGTGAGCTTTAGCTTTAGCTTTAGCATGTGAGCTTTAGCTTTAGCATGTTCTGGAGCTAAATGTCTCCAGTGAAGGTTGGTGCCTCCATCCCTCCATCACAGAAACCGTTGAAACCAGAAGTTCACATAAACTGTTCTGCTATCAGGTTAACATGACCAATTATTTACATCTGACACAATGATGAGAGATGATTTTTAATTATTTTCTTCAACAGTTAAAGTCCAGATGATGACGTCATGGCTCCGGAAGCTTCTGATTGGTTAACTCACAACATCTGAGATAATTGGACTTAAATGAATGTAATTTAAGGCACATCTCAAACTCACTGCTTCCTTGTGTGGCATCATGGGAAAATCTAAAGAAACCAGCCAAGATATCAAGAGAAGATAACCAAGAGAACTGTGGACCTCCACCAGTCTGGTTCATCCTGGTCCAGTTTCCAGATGTCTGAAGGAACCACGTTCATCTGCTCCAACAGTTCTCCACCAGTAGAACCATGGGAATGTCCACCATCATCATCCTCAGGAAGGAGACGGTTCTGAGTCCCAGAAATGGACCTGAACCAACCCCAGAACAGAAGCTGGACATCTGGTGAAGATGCTGCTGAAGCTGGTCAGAGAAACCAGTCCTGGACCAACATGGACTGGGTCATCATCCACAGAGAAACCAGTCCTGGACCAACATGGACTGGGTCATCATCCACAGAGAAACCAGTCCTGGACCAACATGGACTGAAGGTCCACTCAGCCAGGAAGAAGACATTACTCCAGAAGAGACAGGACAGAGACAGATTACAGTTTGGAGACGTTCACAGGGACAAAGAGCTTCATTTCTGGAGACATGTCCTGGTCTGATGGAACTAAAACTGGACTGTTTGGACATGATGACCATCGTTCCATCTGGAGGAGAAAGACCTGAGAACACCATCCAGCTGTGGAGCACGGGGGTGGCAGCATCATGATGTGGGACGGACTGGTGGACTTCACTAGATAGATGACATCATGAGGAAAGAACATTCTGGAGAAACATTGAAGCAACATCTCAGACATTAGGAAGTTAAAGCTTGGACACTAACGGGTCTCCAGATGGACGACGACCCTGAACGCACCACCAGATTAGTTACTAAGAGGCTTCAGGACTACAGAGGACATGTTCTGGAGTGGACACCACAGAGACCTGATCTCAGTCCTGGAGAACATCTGTGGTCAGACCTGAACAGGAGACCTCCAGACCCGACCCAGTTCCTCCAGTTCTGTCAGGAGGACCAGACCAGAATCCAGAAAACTACTGAGAGAAGCTTCTGGAAGGAAACCAGAACCACTGAGCCGAGACAGACAGTTTAGAGACGACGATAGCAGATACTGAGGAGGTGATGGAGACTTGGTTTCAACAGTGAATGGGTTTATATATAAGGGTTAAAGACCACTTTTTCAGGTCCAGGTCCAGGTCCAGGTCCAGGTCCATCTCTGGGTGGATCCCACTGATGTGGTCAGAACCCCTCAACGAAAGTAACTACTCTATAACCAAGTTTATTCCATCAAAACTAAAAATAAAGCTTCCATGAAAACATCACTCGTATCTAACCAAACATTTCCAGCAGATGCAGCGAACATCGTCCTAAAGTCCAACACACCATTAACTCTTATCAGCTAAATGCTCCCGGCTGTAACTTAAACCCTTTCCAGCTAATAGTCTCTTTAACTTCAGGTCTTAATTGTATCCATAGCAGCTAATCAAGTGGCTGCAATAAGAGCCTGAGAATATAAACGATATACTGGTATAAAAACTTAACGATCATTATCATTAAACTCTTTCCATTCTGTGCTTTTTTCATCTGTCTTTAATTCATTTGATCTCTTCCTCCATCTTTACTGCTCTCATTCTTCCCTCCTCTTTCATTGGTTAAAGAGTCGCCCATTAAGTAAATCGTGAGGTAGACTTATTAAGTTCACTTAACAGTTAATGCTCCATTCAGAGGATATTACCATTAAGAGGTCCGAGTTGGTCCAGACGTCATTAGACAGAATCATCAGCAGAAGTTCAGACGGCTCTGAGAGATCAGATGATCGTCTGCTCAGCAGACAGACGTCCACCATGTTTAATGACTGTACTACTACTGCAGTACTGGACTACTTCTTGTACTACTACTTCAGTACTGGACTCCTTCTTGTACTACTACTGCAGTAGTACGTCTGGGCCTTAGTAAAACCCTCCTAGACTTCACAAACTTGGTCCGAGTCAAACCAGGACCCGTCTTCATCTGTCCTCTGTCCATCTTCAGAGAATCCTTTCCATGAGTTGAAGAAAACAGAAATATACGTGACATGAATGTGGCCTTTTATTCATGACACCAGGACTTCCAGAGTCTTCTCAAGACAGAGCAGACGTCTTCTTCAGTTTAGATATCAGATATCCAGTTCTACCAACCTGAACCAGGATCTGGTCCTGCAGTGAAGCTCCAGCCAGTAAAGAACTGCTTTATTCAGGACGTTTTGATGATCCAGCTCCAGATCCAGATCCAGATCCAGATCCAGCTCCAGATCCAGCTCCAGATCCAGATCCAGATCCAGATCCAGCTCCAGCTCCAGCTCCAGCTCCAGATCCAGATCTAGATCCAGATCCAGCTCCAGATCCAGATCCAGATCCAGTTCCAGCTCCAGCTCCAGCTCCAGATCCAGCTCCAGCTCAAGCTCCAGATCCAGATCCAGATCCAGATCCAGATCCAGATCCAGATCCAGATCCAGATCCAGATCCAGATCCAGCTCCAGATCCAGATCCAGATCCAGATCCAGCTTCAGTTCCAGCTCCAGCTCCAGCTCCAGCTCCAGCTACAGATCCAGATCCAGATCCAGATCCAGCCAGCTTCAGCTTCAGCTCCAGCTCCAGCTCCAGCTCCAGCTCCAGCTCCAGATCCAGATCCAAATCTAGATCCAGCTCCAGCTCCAGCTCCAGATCCAGATCTAGATCCAGCTCCAGCTCCAGATCCAGATCCAGCTTCAGTTCCAGCATCAGCTTCAGCTCCAGATCCAGATCCAGTTCCAGCTCCAGCTCCAGCTCCAGCTCCAGATCCAGCTCCAGCTCCAGATCCAGATCCAGATCCAGATCCAGCTCCAGCTCCAGATCCAGCTCCAGCTCCAGCTCCAGATCCAGATCCAGATCTAGATCTAGATCCAGATCCAGCTCCAGCTCCAGCTCCAGCTCCAGATCCAGATCCAGTTCCAGCTCCAGATCCAGATCCAGATCCAGCTC
>JAGFBZ010000487.1:65000-95995 GCA_018398805.1 Hirundichthys speculiger
GGTCTTTCACAGAACCTGGTTATTCGTCCAATTACGTGTCAGCAAAGACTAAATCACATGAGTCAAACACGAGGCCCGCGGGCCAAATGTGGCCCGCCACGTCATTTTATGTGGCCCCCGAGAGCTTGTGCATTATTAGCTTAAAATTTAAACCAATATTTTAAGACTTAAAATAAGCTTACGCCTCTTTAAAACGCATATTGATAATAAACTACATCTCCCACAATGCATTTTGTTGTCCTCCACAACGATAACAGTATATCACCATGAGCTTGTGTTATGAGGCGGTGACAGTCGTGAAAGAGTTTAATCTACGTCGGCATTTTGACAACAAACGCGGAGCTAAGTATGCTAACTTTAGCCTACAAGAAAAAAAAAAGAATCGCTCCCGCTTCTGAAACCAAGATAATGGAAACTCAGTCCGTTACCATGGCAACAGACTCTGTAAACATCATCTGTGCGAGAGTAGGTTTAATATAATAATGAGTTAATTATTTTAAACTTTAATACATAATAAATACAGAAACAGAACACTGACCCGTACCATCAGAACACTGACCCGTACCATCAGAACACAGACCCGTACCATCAGAACACTGACCCGTACCATCACAACACTGACCCGTACCATCACAACACAGACCCGTACCATCAGAACACTGACCCGTACCATCATCCGTACCATCAGAACACTGACCCGTACCATCAGAACACAGACCCGTACTACCAGAACACTGACCCGTACCATCAGAACACTGACCCGTACCATCAGAACACTGACCCGTACCATCAGACCATACCACACTGACCAGAACACTGACCCGTACCATCAGAACACTGACCTGTACCATCCATCACCACACACTGACCCGTACCATCAACACTGACCCGTACCATCAGAACATCAGACCCGTACCATACCATCAGAACACTGACCCGTACCATCAGAACACTGACCCCCGTACCATCAGTACCATCAGACACACTGAACACTGACCATCAGACCATCAGAACACAGACCCGTACCATCAGAACACTGACCCGTACCATCATCAGAACACTGACCCGTCCCATCACACAACACTGACCCTACCATCAGAACACTGACCCGTACCATCAGAACACTGACCCGTACCATCAGAACACTGACCCGTACCATCACAACACTGACCCGTACCATCAGAACACAGACCCGTACCATCAGAACACTGACCCGTACCATCAGAACACTGACCCGTACCATCAGAAACACTGACCCGACCATCAGCACACCCCTACCATCATAACACAGACCGTACCATCACAACACTGACCCGTACCATCAGAACACACCATCAGACCCCGTACCATCAGAACACTGACCCTACCATCAGAACACATACCATCAGACCCGTACCATCACAAACACTGACCCGTACCATCAGAACACTGACCCGTACCATCAGAACACTGACCCGTACCATCAGAACACAGACCCGTACCATCACAACACTGACCCGTACCATCAAACACCTGACCCGTAACCATCAGAAACACTGACCCGTACCATCCAACACCATGACCCGTACCATCAAACAGACACCCGTACATCAGAACACCCCGTACCATCACAACACTGACCTGTACCATCAGAACACTGACCCGTACCATCAGAACACAGACCCGACCCGTACCATCAGAACACTGACCTGTACCATCAGAACACTGACCCGTACCATCAGAACACTGACCCGTACCCAGAACACTGACCCGTACCATCAGAAACACACACTGACCCGTACCATCAGAACACTGACCCGAACCATCGACCACTGACCCGTACCATCAGACACCATGACCGTACCATCACAACACCAGAACAGACCCGTACCACCATCAGAACACTGACCCGTACCACTGACCACGACCGTACCATCACAACACTGACACGACACCACCAACACTGACCCGTACCATCAGAACACTGACCCGTACCATCAGACCACACCCCGTACCATCAGACCGACCCGTACCATCAGAACACCCCGACCCAGTACCATCAGAACACTGACCCGTACCATCAGAACACTGACCCGTACCATCACAAACACTGACCGTACCATCACACAACTGACCGTACCAACACATCAAAAACACTGACCCGTACCATCAGACACCTGACACTGACCCGTACCATCAGAACACAGACCCGTACCATCACAACACTGACCCGTACCATCAGAACACTGACCCGTACCATCAGAACACAGACCCGTACCATCACAACACTGACCCGTACCATCAGAACACTGACCCGTACCATCAAACACTGACCCGTACCATCAGAACCACTGACCCGTACCATCAGAACACACCCGTGACCATGAACACTGACCCTCAACACAGACCCGTACCATCAGAACAACACACCGTGACCATACGTACCATCAGAACACAGACCCGTACCATCAGAACCCGTACATCAGAACACTGACCCGTACCATCACACACCACCATCAGAACACAGACCCGTTCACCACTCACCAACACTGACCCGTGACCATCAGAACACTGACACTGACCCGTTACCATCATCAACACCGACACGACCAAACACTGACCTACCATCAGAACACTGACCCGTACCATACCATCACAACAACCCTACCATCACACAACATGACCCCATACACATCAGAACACTGACCCGTACCATCAGAACACTGACCCGTTACCATCAGAACCACTGACCGTACCATCAAACACGTGACCCGTACCATCAGAACACTGACCCGTACCATCAGAACACTGACCCGTACCATCAGAACACTGACCCGTACCATCAGAACACTGACCCGTACCATCAGAACACTGACCCGTACCATCAGAACACTGACCCGTACCATCAGAACACTGACCCGTACCATCACAACAACTGTACCATCATAACACTGACCCGACCCGTACCATCAGAACACTGACCCGTACCATCAGAACACTGACCCGTACCATCAGAACACTGACCGTACCATTAGAACCCGTACCATCATGACCCTACCACCCGTACCATCAGAACACTGACCCGTACCATCAGAACACAGACCCGTACCATCACAACACTGACCCGTACCATCAGAACACTGACCCGTACCATCAGAACACTGACCCGTACCATCACAACACTGACCCGTACCATCAGAACACTGACCCGTACCATCACAACACAGACCCGTACCATCACAACACTGACCCGTACCATCAGAACACTGACCCGTACCATCACAGACCCGTACCATCAGACACTGACCCGTACCATCAGAACACAGACCCGTACCATCACAACACTGACCTGTACCATCAGAACACTGACCCGTAGCATCAGAACACAGACCCGTACCACGTCTGGACCGCTGGGGGATCTGTCCATGATGCACGTATGCACACGCCATTTTTACTGCTGTTAACCTTGCGTGTCTCTTCTGTGTCTCATAGCAGATATCGTGGACCGATGTCTTTGTGTTTGCTGAAGGTTCCTTCCTGTACCCCCCCCATACCCCCCCCCCCCAGTCCACTGGCTGAACCAGATGTTTGCCCCTGAGTTGTCTCTAGACGGTTTACAGAGACCCAGATCATGACCCCCGAGTATATATCATTAACTAAAATTATAATATTAAATCCTAATTAAAGAAAAATGGCAAGTAAGAAAAACTTATGGAAAAAACTTAAAAGCTTTTTAATTTTTTTTAATTAAAGTAAATGAGGTTCAGCAGTTTTTGTTTTTTATTTTTTAATCTCATGGAAGCTTTAGATGAGAGGAATGAGGGGGAGGGGAGACTGCTGCTGGCTTGCGCACGTTAGCATTAGCTTCCGTTAGCTCACGTTAGCGCGATTTCAAAACTCCATGGAAGTGATTGTTATGTTGTAGGTGGCTGATCAGGTTTTACGTATTAAAGCTTGTGCTTCCCTCCTCGTAGAATTCACTCGGAGGATTCGTCACAAATAACCACCAAACTATCTTCTTCTGAAACTTTAACGAAGTTCCACGCCGCCATGTTTGTTGTGATCAGCGCTGTGCTGCAGGCTGCATTCAAGGTGTAACGTAAATTCCTCCGTTCCCTCGTTTGCTAGTTGTTCTTTCAGCCTTTTCTATTTTTTTCTATTTTTTATGTATAACATGAGGGGAAATACTGTGAATATCAATTAAAGTCAGCAACTACTAAAATTATGACCGAGTTAACGAGTTGTTTTCTGGCATGAGGGGGTATTCTTGATGTCCTTATTGAGTAATTGGTTTTTCTGATTATGCCGACGTCACTTGAACATAACATTCACTGCTGGTCATTCAAGGCTCAGAGGGAGCGAGACACTGCTGTGTTGACAAAATATAAATGTTATCGGGGCTATTCGTCGTGATATCGGAGTTATCGGAATGACGTCATGATTTCCTGTTATCGGCCCGATAGTTATCAGGTTGATAATTATCGTGCACCGATAAATTGGTAAGAAAATCTAAGCAGCATCTTGGTGCGTATTAAAGGTAGAGCAGGTATCCAGGTGCACCGCAGGAACCAGAGAAAATGAACAGATTTGTCTCCAGGTCAGACGTTTTCAGATGGTCTCAGAAAATCTCCAGTACAAACAACTTTGATTCCGTCATCTCTAAAAGTACATAAGACAAGAGGCATGAAGGTGAGAGCTGATTGGGCGCTCGCTCTTCTTCTCTGCTCCTGTCATTCCTCCTCTCCTCTTATTCTCTGCCCTCCCTCTTTATTCCACCCATCTCCTCCCTGTTCTCCGCTGTTAAAACTGTTTGTCCTCTCTCTCTCTCTGTCTCTTCCTCTCCTCTTTCCACCCTCAGCCCTTCCCATCCCATTCCAGCCCCCCCCTCCTTTACAACCCCTCCATTTTTCCCTCCATCTTCCCGCCCATCTCTCCATTCATCAGCGTTTCAGCTGTGGGCCGATAGCATCGCTGCTTTAGCGCTGCACCAGGTTGACAGTCTGTCTGTCCTCGCTGTGGGCTTTAAACACACTAAATCAACGCCTGAAAGAAATAGATATTTTGCTCCTGAGATAAGCCCATTTCCAGGTGAGTATTCATTGAAATGATATAATAACTGACATGGATAGCAGAGCGGAGGAAGAGAGAGGGAGAGAGACAGAACAGAGATAAATATGGTATTTGCAAGTTTCCTTTTGTAGAACGAAGGCGCCTCCTTTTTTCTGGGGGGGGGAGGAGGGGGTGAGGGATCTAAACGTTGACAGGGGAGGTGGTAAATTGAATGCCATGAGCCGTCTGAGCCTCTCTGTCTCTAAAAAGAAATTCAATTAAAGTGTATTGGAAGCTTGTGAATGTGGCAGCGACTGGGCTCCCGCCGGCTGATAAGAGCTGCAGCTCTCAGTTATAACTGAAGCCAGATCACTGGCTGCTAAACGTGTAATCCCCTGCAGCCCAACAATATGGCCCCCGTCTGATTCAATACAGCAGCAGCCAATTCTCCACATTAAATCAGAGCAGGGGGCCAGTTCACCGCCGCCGCACCGCCGCCAACGCACTTCCTCCGGCTTAAGCCACACAGAAATCAGAAGCTGGACTACTGACAATAGTTGCTATCTGACACACACAAATACACGCACACACACCACACACAAACACACACACACACACACACATTGTATAAAAGCTCCCCTGGGAAGTGATTTCGGTCCTTTCAGTGTTAAGTACCTGCTCCACTCAGGCTAATACCAGAATTATAGCACCTGCACCTGTGTGTGTGTGTGAGTGCATGTGTGTGTGTGCGTGAGTGCATGTGCGTGCGTGAGTGCATGCTCTCTGAAAGATAAAAAGAGAGAAAAAAGATCAGATTAAATGTGGCTCTGTGGTTGAAGCAGACTCTGCACCCTGGTTCAGGAGCAGCTAAGAGACTGGAACCCACTGGGTTACCCTAACCCCCTAACCCCTACCCCCTAACCACTAACCCCTAACCCCAACCCCCTAACCCTAACCCCTAACCCCTACCCCTACCCTAACCCCCTAACCCCCTAACCCCTAACCCCTAACCCCCTAACCCCTAACCCCCCTAACCCCTAACCCTAACCCCCTAACCCCTACCCCCCCCTAACCCCTACCCCCTAACCCCTAACCCCTACCCCTAACCCCTAACCCCTAACCCCTAACCCCCTAACCCTACCCTAACCCCTAACCCCTACCCACCCCGAACCCCCCCTAACCCCCCCCTACCCCACCCCTAACCCCTAACCCCTAACCCTAACCCCTAACCCCCTAACCCCTAACCCCTATCCCCCTAACCCCTAACCCCTAACCCCTAACCCCTAACCCCCTACCCCTAACCCCTACCCTACCAAACCCTACCCCTAACCCCTAACCCCCTACCCCTAACCCTAACCCCTAACCCCTAACCCCTAACCCCTAACCCCTAACCCCTAACCCCCCCTAACCCTAACCCCTAACCCCCTAACCCCTAACCCCTAACCCCTAACCCCTACCCCTAACCCTAACCCCTAACCCCTACCCCCTACCCCCCCCTAACCCCTAACCCCTAACCCCTACCCTTACCCCTAACCCCTAACCCCTAATAACCCCTATAACCCCTAACCCCTACCCCCCTAGAATCAAATCCGAAATCAACCCCCCCCATCCCCCTGTGTGGTCGTTTTTTTTTTTTTTTCTTCTGCTAAATTGAAGCGCTCTTATAGCGCTACCCAAGCTCGTTGACTCCTGTCCATATGTTGTGTTGTTTTTGTATGTTTCTCTTGGACGGTGAACTGGAAATCAAATTCTTGCTGTGTTGGAACCTGCTCAGTGCGACAATAAATTTGATTCTGATTCTGATTCTATTCTATCTAACCCCTATCCCTACCCCTACCCCTAACCCCTACCCCCTACCCCTATCCCCTACCCCCTAACCCTTAACCCTAATCACTAACCCCTACCCCACTATCCCTTACTCCCTACCCCTACCACCTACCCCTAACCCCAAATCCCTTACCCCCACACGCCAGACGCACTGCACCCCCACTGCACTGCAAACTGAGGTTCCTACCACCAGGAGGAACTCTCACACACCAGTCCATCCCCAGGTGTCACCTTTACAGCAAGTGTAGGATCACACCTACGTATAAATGTAAAATTCAATCACACTGTAATAAACTTTAAAACGTGGACTTAAACTTTCCCCATGATCGAGACCCTCCCTGGTGGTCTGAGCTTTCACGCTAGTCCAGCAACACCAGGAAACGTCACAGTCAAATCCTGGTCCAGCACAACCAGGTCTCTGCTGGCGGCCGGAGAACCTCTGCTGGCTGGAGAGTGGATGAGCGTGATCCTAGATGCCCCACTGGCTGACAGTTTCCCTGCCTGGACGCTGGTCTGGCCCTGCCACCCCTAACCAGCTGCGATCAGCACCCTCCCAACCAAACCAAACCAACCCAACCCAACCCAACCAAACCCAACCCAACCCAACCCAACCCAAACCCAACCCAACCCAACCAAACCCAACCAAACCCAACCAAACCAAACCAACCCAACCCAACCCAACCAAACCAAACCAACCAAACCAACCCATCCAAACCAAACCATCCCAAATTCAACCCAACCCAACCAAACCAAACCAACCCAAGCCAACCCAACCCAACCCAACCAACCCCAAAACCAACCCCCCAACCCAACCAACCCACCAACCAAACCAAAAACCCAAACCAACCCAACCAAACCAAACAACAACCCCACCAAACCCAACCCCAACCCAACAAACCAACCAACAACCAACAAACCAACAAACCCAACCCAACCCAAACCAAACCCAAACCAACCAACCCAACCCAAAACACCCAACCCAACCCAACCCACCAAACCCACAACCCAACACAAACCAAACCCAACCCCAACCCAAAACCAAACCAAACCAACCAAACCAAACCCAAACCAAACCCCAAACCACAACCAACCAACCAAACCAAAAAACCCAAACCCAACCCAACCCAAACCCAACCAAACCACCCAACCAAACCCCAAAACCCAACCAACCAACCCCACCAAAACCCCAAAACCCACCCAACCCAAACCAACCCAACCCAACCAACCCAAAACCCAACCAACCCAACCCACCCCAACCCAACCAAACCAAACCCAACCAACCAACCCCAAAACCCCCCCCAACCCCCACCACCAAACCAACCAACCAACCCAACCCAACCAAAACCAACCAAACCAAACCAAAACCCAACCCAACCCAACCAACCAAACCAAACCAAACCAAACAAACCAAACCCCCACCCACCAACCCAAACCCAACCAACCCACCAACCAACCACAACCAAACCCAACCAAACCAACCCAACCAAACCCAACCAAACCAAACCAACCCAACCCAAACCAAACCAACCAAACCAAACCAACCCAAACCAACCAACCAAACCCAACCCACCCAAACCAACCCAACCAAAAAACCAAACCAACCAACCAAAAACCCCCACCAAACCAAACCAACCAACACCCAACAAAACCAAACCAAACCCAAACCAACCAAACCAAACCAAACCCAAAACCCACCAACCAAACCAACCAACCAACCAAACCAACCAAACCAACCAACCCAACCAAACCAACCAACCAACCCCCAACCCACCCAACAACCAAACCAAACCAAACCAAACCCCAACCAACCAACCAAACCAACCAACCCAACCAACCCAAACCAAACCCAAAACCAAAACCAACCACCAACCACCCAAACCAAACCCAACCCAACCAAACCCAACCCAACCCAACCAAACCAACCACCAAACCCCAACCCAACCAAACCCCAACACCCAACCAACCCACCCAACCCCAACAAAACCCAAACCCAACCCAAACCAACCAAACCAACCAACCAAACCCAAACTCAACCAAACCCTAACAAACCGCCATGATACCTGAACTGCTGCACAAAGACATTTCTGGGTCATGAAAACCGGACAATTAAATATTAAAAACAAATTTAGTCCCGTGGCCTGTTTTTTCATTTTGTATTTTTGATCCAAGTCTGAAATTGAAATATAAAAAAAGCATTTTTTCTTTCTTTTTTTGTGTTAGATTAAAATACATAAAACGTAATAAAATGTCACTTTTTAATTTTTTTTTTTAATTTTTGATTGACAATTGAAAATGGAAAGAATGAATGATACACGGATTGGTAAAGTTACTGAACTTTAACATGGACATTTTCATTTTAAAGTTCTCCCAGACGGAGGATTCAACAGAAAACAAGGTTATTTGTAACAATGACAAGTTGAACTCCCCGTTAAAAGTTTCTGCTGTTACCTCAGAAATTAATGTTTTAATGTTCTGATTGTGGCTAAGGATTTTGTTAGTAGCCCTTTTTTTTTAGATTTTCATAAAAACAGGATGACATTAATGCCCTGGCAGTAGCAATAAGCCTTATTTT
This sequence comes from Hirundichthys speculiger, assembly GCA_018398805.1. Classification (NCBI taxonomy): domain Eukaryota; kingdom Metazoa; phylum Chordata; class Actinopteri; order Beloniformes; family Exocoetidae; genus Hirundichthys; species Hirundichthys speculiger. The sequence continues at coordinate 74,428 of JAGFBZ010000487.1, forward strand.
ATTTTATATATTTTAAGATGAGATTTACACTAAATATGTGTTACTGTGCTGATGTTAAAAGTGTTAAAAGTGTTTGAACAACAAATGTTATGACACTTTAGTTCATATGGCAGCAGAACATTTAAATAAAAGTGACCTTTACACCACTTTTGAATTCATTACATATATATATATATATATATGTGTATATGTACAGTCATGGAAAAAATTATTAGACCACCCTTGTTTTCTTCAGTTTCTTGTTCATTTTAATGCCTGGTACAACTAAAGGTACATTTGTTTGGACAAACATAACGATAACCACAAAGATTGCTCATAAGAGTTTTATTTAAGAGCTGATATCTTACCATTTTCCATGGTTTTCTTGATTATAACCTAAATCACTTAAGTTTTTACATCAATAGCTATGGCGTTTGTACTGCCAAAAACACTGCTTTTATGCATTCAGTGTTTTCTTTTCTGTCTGTTTTAGTCACATGATGACGTTTAGTGGTACCAGGTATTAAAATGAACAAGAAACTGAAGAAAAAATGGTGGTCTAATCATTTTTTCCATGACTGTATATATATATATATATATATATATATAATATATATATGTATTATTATATATATTTTTTTTTTTTTTTATTACAGATGTAATAATAGTGGTAAACGTGTAAATCTTTTAAAGCTTCTTCAGGAGCAGAACACCGCTGCCATTCTTGGCCATGTCTTTCTTGAAAAAGAGATTTTAATCTCAATGAGACTCACACCTGGTTAAATAAAGGATATAATAATAATAAAAGTATATTTGATCCTCACATGTCTGAGTGAAGCAGCCACACCTGCTAAACACCGGACGTTTTCAAGACAGTAGAATTAAAGTCTGAAATAATCCATTAAAATAATTATAAATATCAGACGGCTGTTAAAAAGACTGAAACCGATTTTGGTTTTTAGCAAAAATGACTCAAATTAAAAACAAGAGCTGACATGGAGAAAGAAAGAAGGTGAGTTTAGCTTTAACCTGAACATGTGTGTTGTTGGTGACAAACACACCTGAACACCAACACATACGCCGTTAATGAGTAATCGCTGGCCTGAGAATAAAGCTCATTAATTAATAACAAGAGATGCACAATAGACCACACTGTCAGCCGCTCCACACACACACGTGCACACACACACACACACACACACACACACACACACACATGCACACCACCCCTTCCAATCTCCAGTTATTAATTAGTGAAAGTGAAATCTATGAATTACTTGCTCCATTATGTACTTTAGCAGCTTTAATTTGCATTGTGGCCTGTTTCTCGGCGGCCAGCAGATTAAAGTGGCTATTTGAAATCAATTTCTCTAATAACAGATCTTAACGAGCTCATCAATTAAGGCTTCGTTAATGGCTTGTTACCATCCGCCGTGTGTGTAAATACGTGTGTGTGGCCCCGACACACCCTGTTCATCTATCACAGTGATGGTCTGAGAGGCTCCAGGACGCTGATGGGAGGCGACGTGGGGGCGTGGCCTAACTTTCTGTTAACCTCAGAGGAGCTCTGCACGCACATGCACGCGCATGCACGCTCATAGGTTTGCTGTGGGGGGTGGGGGGGGGGTGGTCCCGGCCTTCAGGAGACTATGTGCAAGAGTCTTTATGCAAATGAACACAATAATGTTTTCCATGGCTGAGGTTGTGATTTCAATAAGTTAAGCTGCTCACTGGAGCTGGAGACCATTAACACACACACACACGCACACACACGCACACACACACACACACACACACACACACAGTTATGAGCCCGTGACCTCCTTCCTGACCCTCCTTCTCTCTGACACGCCCACACCAGACCCCCCCCCGAACCTGTTATATATGCATGAGCTGCTCCAGCTCCTTACAGCAGCCGTAATAAGCAGACCAGACTCAGACCGGGTCGATCCGTCTCAGTCCAGACTCAGACCGGGTCGACCCGTCTCAGTCCAGACTCAGACCGGGTCGACCCGTCTCAGACCAGACTCAGACCGGGTCGATCCGTCTCAGTCCAGACTCAGACCGAGTCGACCCGTCTCAGACCAGACTCAGACCGAGTCGACCCGTCTCAGACCAAATCAGAGTCAGAATCAGAATCGCCTTTATTGTCATTGTAAGTGCATTACAATGAAATGTAGACAGGAACGTTAATAGAATTAAATATATTTACAGCGAAGGAATCAATCAATCAATCAATCAATCAATCAATCAATCAGACTTTATTTATAGAGCACTTTTCATGCAACAGGAGCAGCTCAAAGTGCTTTACATAAAAACAATACAGGAAACAATAAACACAAATGACCCCCCCCCCCCCCCCACACACACACACACACATATAAAAACACAGAAATTAAGAATGGTGATTAAACGCCATCTCACACTCGCTACTTTGAAGTGGGGAAACACCTGAGAGAAGATATTGATACTATAAAGATAAGATAACTATGTTGCTTAAAATTTGGTAAATATCAAAAAAAAAAAAATGGCAACGTAGTTGTTAAAAGTATATACAAAATGTAAACCAAGTTATTTACAGTCTATAGTGTGTTCTGACGACTAGTATATTATAGTATTACACTGGAGTACTACAGTACAACTCAGGGTCGTGTGTAAAGTGTTATTTCCAGTTATTGTTCAGAGCAGTGATGGTTCTGAAAAAGCCCTGAGTCTGTTTGTCCCAGTTCTGTGGGACCGATACCGTCGGCCCGAGGGTAGTAGTCCAGACTCGGAACGGGTCGACCCGTCTCAGTCCAGACTCAGACCGGGTCGACCCGTCTCACCGTTGCTCCAGACTGATGCAGACCTGGTAAACACCTGCGGGAAGCGTGTTACTGCCAAAGGAGGGAGCACGACTAATATGGCAAAACACCTTCACCTGCATGACATCAGAAAAATAAACGAGGGTACCATATTTAATTGACCTTTTGGTAAAGCACCGCCCCCTCCCTAGTTACTGTTGCTAGGTCGGACAAACTTTCTGCTCATTTGCATGTTATGACGTCACAAGTTGGCGGCCATATTGGAAAACGTTCAATTTTGATATCAAGGTTTCAGAAGGTTATAACTTTAAAGTGGTTTGGGATAAATTCATACTGTAAATGAGAAATATCTTCAGTATGAACCAAAATTTGGAATGGAAGTAGATTTGTCATATATTTCGATAATTGTTACATCACCTGCCCAAACCTGCCCAGTAGTTCTCAATTTCAGATTTTTCCTCAAACCCCATGAACAATGAAAGCTTTCATTTCAGGGACAATCACACAAAATCATAAAATCTGGAGTTTGGTTTCAATATTTCCCTTTCAAAGAACTTGTGGCCTTTTCTACATGTTTCATTCGTGATGAGGCTCCAGAATTCATCATTTGGAGAAGGGATAAAATCAATGGGCCTGAATTTGTCAGATCGTCTTCACAAAAACCAACAGGCTCATCAAAATTTAGGCTCCACTTTCAATACTCTTCCTCTACTCTTAAGAACTCTCAGCCACCACCATCATCATCATCATAATCATCATCACCACCACCACCATCATCATCATCATCATCACCACCATCATCATCACCACCATCATCATCATCATCATCAATCATCATCATCATCATCATCTCACATCATCATCATCACACACCATCATCAGCATCACCATCATCATCATCATCACATCATCACCACCATCATCATCATCATCATCACAGCACCACGCATCATCAATCATCATCAACATCATCATCATCATCATCATCATCATCAAAATCATCAATCATCACAATCAGCATCAGCCACCACACCACCACATCATCATCATCATCATCATCATCATCATCATCATCATCATCATCACATCAATCATCATCATCATCACCCCCATCAACATCTCATCATCATCACCATCATCATCAATCCACCATCATCATCAATCAATCATCATCATCATCATCATCACCACCATCATCATCATCATCATCATCATCAACCACCATCATCATCACATCACCCATCATCATCATCATCATCATCATCATCACATCATCACTCATCATCACACATCACCATCATCCACCCATCATCATCATCATCACATCACATCATCATCATCACCATCATCACCATCATCATCATCACCATCATCATCATCATCATCATCATCATCATCATCATCATCATCATCATCATCATCATCATCATCATCACCATCATCATCATCATCATCATCATCATTGTGATTTCCGGTGCTCCATTAGCTGTGTGATTTTTTCCCATGGCTTCTCCCGCGTTGCCAGGACAACCGCGGTTGTTTTCATCCCCGCTACATTTTTCCATATTTGGTGTGTTATGAGCCCCCTGACACTTCCACCTGCTTGGTGATCGCAGAATGCTTCCACCCCGACCACGCTGAGGTGAAGCATCCAATATACGATGTGCTGATTGTGGACTATGGTGCACGCACTCGCCGTCACTAGTTTCTGCTTCTCTAGTCGACTGAATGTCTTCCTCCTCTGAATCGGAGTTAGCCAGAACCTGACAAAGTACTTTGTGGACGGTAAACCGACCTCTTGACATCGCGAGTAAAGGAAAAAACACTCTTTTGCTCTGTTCTGCTCCCGCTATGATCAGCATTTCTACCACTAATTCGCCGTGCATCTCTGTGCTTTTACAAACTCACTTTATGCTAAAACTTTGACTAGCGCCACCACCAAAAATGGTTCTCGGATTACAGGCACACATGTCCGCCATCTCCTGGTGAAAAGTAGTGACAAGATTCAGCTTCACATTTATAGATACAGCCTGTTAAAGTCTGCAATATTGCTTGTCGCAATATTGCGACTTTTGCACTTACAGGGTTAATATTATACTTTAATAACTCCGTGGTGAAATATTGCTGCAACAGTGACTCCAGGTGTCCAGAACGTTCGGAGGGACATTTTTATTCTCTTTAACAAACCAAACAAACAACGTGACCCCACGTTCACGTTGGCTGAGGAGTAAAATAACATAAACAGCTGATGTGGTGAAAAGGCTCCGCCCCTTCACAGGTTTTTTTAATGAAAAGATTCTACTTTTCATTAGATCACGACTTAAATAAGTCGTGATCTTTTGACCTACACATCAAAGAATCGGAATCAGAATCGTTCAAATCCAAACGATGTCCAACCCTCGGACAGAGTTATAATGAAAAGACAGAAATGTGAATGAAAACTTTGGATCAGAGCAGATCTGGAGCCATCAGAACCGAGGAGGAAAGAAATTCAACGTTTATCTGTTTAAATTAAATAATTCAAGAGCAATTAGTTCAAAAATATAAAAACCATTTTCAGTGTTTCAGTAGTTACGATAAAACGACTATAATAAACTGTGACATCACAGATGACAGCAGAACCATCAGAACCATCAGCTTCGGTCTGCATCTGGACCAACTTCACATCTTCATGTTCCACATTTACTGGACCGGGGCGGATCTGGACCGTGGTGGATCTGGACCGTGGTGGATCTGGACGGTGGTGGTTCTGGACCGTGGTGGATCTGGACCGTGGTGGATCTGGACCATGGTGGATCTGGACCGTGGGGATGGGTGGGGGTCTGGACTGTGGTGGATCTGGACTGTGGTGGATCTGGACCATGGTGGTTCTGGACCGTGGTGGATCTGGACTGTGGTGGATCTGGACCATGGTGGATCTGGACTGTGGTGGTTCTGGACCTGGTGGTCTGGACCGTGGTGGATCTGGACTGGTGGATGGATGGGATCTGGATTGTGGTGGGGTCTGGACTCCATGGTGGATCTGGACTGTGGTGGATCTGGACCATGGTGGGTCTGGACTGTGGTGGATCTGGACTGTGGTGGATCTGGACCACGGTGGTTCTGGACCGTGGTGGATCTGGACTGTGGTGGATCTGGACCATGATGGATCTGGACTGTGGTGGTTCTGGACCGTGGTGGATCTGGACCGTGGTGTGTCTGGACTCCATGGTGGATCTGGACCGTGGTGGATCTGGACTGTGGTGGATCTGGACCATGGTGGATCTGGACCGTGGTGGATCTGGATCGTGGTGGGTCTGGACTCCATGGTGGATCTGGACTGTGGTGGATCTGGACCGTGGTGGGTCTGGACTCCATAGTGGATCTGGACTGTGGTGGTTCTGGACCGTGGTGGATCTGGACCGTGCTGGATCTGAACCGTGGTGGGTCTGGACTCCATGGTGGATCTGGACCGTGGTGGTTCTGGACTGTGGTTAATCTGGACCGTGGTGGATCTGGACCGTGGTGGATCTGGACCGTGGTGGATCTGGACCGTGGTGGATCTGGACTGTGGTGGTTCTGGACCGTGGTGGAGATACTGGTCAGCTCCATCAGATGGTCCGGTTCCATCCTGATGATGTGAAGATCTGGTCTCTCAGACCTGGAACCTGCAGCTCTCTAAAGCAGATCCAGAGTTCTGGTCATGTGACTTCTGAGCAGAACCAGCACCGGGTCGCTGCTCTCATCAGCTGCCTGTTTATCAGCAAACTAGCGCTTTAATGATTGATTCTGGGAGAACTAATTATGACACCTCAGTTCACTCATTAAGCTACACAGCTACAAATGATTAATTGATTTATCACATTTTCCCAAGACTCCATTTATAATCTCATGCTGAAATGAGTTTGGGGACGGGGGGGGGGGGGGGGGGGGGGGGGGGGGGGGATGATGAAGGGAGGAAGATGGAGGTGTTAGAAGGAGGGATGAGGCAGGATGTGGGGGGGGTGCGGGGGGCGGGAGGAAGGGTGAGAACAGGGAGGGAGGGAAGGTTAAAAGGTGAAGCTGAGATTTTAAGGGTGGCGTGGGGGTTAAACGATATTGATATACTTCTACTACTAACATTAAACTATATTAATGCGCCGCACGCTCAAAGATCAGAGCTCCAGTTATTACAGCAGGACAGCGGCCTCTGGTCTGAGACGGGTCGACCCGGTAACGCCCACGAATCCTCAGAAGACCAGAACTATCCGGTCTACTTCTGGATAAATATTAAAGTGTTAAAGTGTTGACTTTATAGTTACTTTATAGTAACAAATAAACAGGCGTGTGAAGCCGTAGAAGATGAAGAGAGAGAAAAAATAAAATCCTACTTTTATCTGCAGGTTTCATCGTCCAGCAGGTGAGAGTCAAACCCAGGCAGGTAAACCTAACGTCAACACCTGTAGGTTGTAAAACCATCAGACAGGAACCAGACTCACCTGAAGCTAGAAACAGAAGATGTGGGCGGAGCCAGCTGAGTGCTCGTCAGGACGTCCTGGGATAACTTCTGTTGTAATTAGTGGTGTTTAATTAGACCAAATTTAACTTCAATCACCTGAACTGAATGTGCCAAGATAGCAGTCGCACCAATTCAATTCAGTTTTATTTGTAAAGCGTCTGTTACCATGTCAACTGTCTCCAGGAGCTTTACAGAGACCCAGATCATGTCCCCCGAGCAAATATCAGAAACTAAAATTATAATATTAAATCTTAAACAAGAATAATGGAGGTAAAAAAAACCTCCACTTTAAGAGGAAGAAACCTGGACCAGGACCTGGATCATATGGAGGACAGAGAGGAGGACAGAGAGGACAGAGAGAGGAGACAGAGGAGGAGAGGATGGAGGACAGAGAGGATGGAGGACAGAGAGATGGATGGAGGACAGAGAGAGAGGGAAGGAGAGGAGGATGGAGGAAGACAGAGAGAGGATTGGAGAACAGAGAGGATGGAGGACAGAGAGAGGATGGAGGATGAGAGGACAGAGAGAGGATGGAGGAGGATGTAGAGAGAGGATGGAGAGAGAACAAGAGAGGAGATGGAGGACAGAGAGGATGGAGGACGAGAGATGGAGGATGAGGACAGAGATGGAGGAAGGAGAGAGGATGGAGGACAGAGAGAGGATGGAGAACAGAGAGGATGGGAGGACAGAGAGAGGATGGAAGGACAGAGAGAGGAGGGGAGGAGAGAGAGGATGGAGGACAGAGAGAGGATGGAGGACAAAGAGGATGGAGGACAGAGAGAGGACAAGAGAGGATGGAGAGAGGAGGAGAGGATGAGAGACAGAGAGGATGGAGGACAGAGAGAGGATGGAAGGACAGAGAGAGGATGGAGACAGAGAGGATGGAGGGACAGAGAGAGGATGGAGGACAGAGAGAGGATGAGGACAGAGATGAGGAGAGGAGGACAGAGAGGATGGAGGACAGAGAGAGGAGGGAGGACAGAGAGAGGATGGAGGACAGAGAGAGAGGATGGAGGACAGAGAGATGGAGGACAGAGAGGAGGATGGGGACAGAGAGGATGGAGGACAGAGAGGATGGGAGAGAGGAGGAGACAGAGAGGATGAGGACAGAGAGAGGATGGAGGAGGAGGATGGAGACAGGAGGAGGACAGAGAGAGAGGATGGAGGACAGAGAGGATGGAGGACAGAGAGAGGAGGAGGAGAGGAGACAGAGAGAGGAGGAGGACAGAGAGGGATGGAGGAGACAGAGAGGATGGAGGACAGAGAGGATGGAGGACAGAGAGAGGAGGAGAGATGGAGACAGAGAGGATGAGGACAGAGAGGACAGAGAGGACAGAGAGGATGGAGGACAGAGAGAGGATGTAGGACAGAGAGGATGGAGGACAGAGAGAGGACGGAGGACAGAGAGAGGAGAGACACAAATGACTGAATGACAGTTAAAACATCAGAGAACTCAGACAGAAACTCCAAATAAGCACCAGCAGGTGGCTGGTACACCACTACCAACAAGACTGACTTTTCTGACCTCCAGTTTGGGAAAGTTAAACTAAGCGTGAGGCTTTCGAATGTATTATAATTACATTTGGGTTTTGTTTTAACTTGCAGGCTGGAGTTGTAGACAGCTGCTACTCCTCCACCTCGACCCGTACTCCGGGGAATATGATAATTAATTATAACCTGGTGGCGTAGCCTCATTTAAGCTACATACTCCCCGTCTTGTAGCCATGTTTCTGATAAGCAGAAGACATCGCAACGAGTCTCAGTAATAAGATCATTGATTAACAGAGACTTAGAGCCAAGAGATCTTACATTCAGTAGTCCACATCTAACTACGAGTTCTCTTGGCTCCACGTGTCTGACAGTTTTTATTTTTTATCAAATTATTTTGGTTAACGCCTTTTTTAAGACTTTTTGGAGGACGGGGAATTGACACCAATTCTATGTTTTTGTTTTTATTTTTGTTTTTGATCTGCACCATGTTAGCACTAGCAGCTATAAAGTTAATTTCTCTATCTTTAGTGGTCGGGGACGGTCCTCGAGAAGCAGCAGAGAAGCGTGTACGACTGCAGCTCTGCATCCTGGCCTCCAGGGGGAGCGTCTAAGAGAATCGACCAGATTACTAGAAATAACAGCTGCACCATCCTGGTGGGATGAATGCCGTCTCTTCTAATCAGACCAGGCTTTCCCCAGAAATCCGGCCAGTTGTCAATAAAGGCCACGTTGTTTTCTGGACACCACCACGACAACCAGCGACGGAGCGATGACATGCGGCTAAACATATGTTCTTTGCATAGTGACACAGCGACTCAATATCAACTTTAGTGACCTCCGACTGGCGTAGCCGGGTGTCATTAGCACCAACATGTATGATAACTTTACTGTACTTACGGTTACTCTTTGCCAGCAGCTTTAAATTTGCCTCGATGTCCCGCTCTGGCTCCTGGGATACATCTAACTATGGTTGCTGGAGTCGGCCTCACATACCGGACTATAGAGTCTCCAATCAGCAGGGTGGGTTCATCAGCGGGGGTGTCGCTGAGCGGGGAAACACGGTTTGATACATGAAGCCAGTGATGGTGATCCACGCGCCTTTGTTTTGGGCTACGCTTCCTTCGAACCGCCACCCAGCTGCCCTGACTGGCCGGCTGCTCGGGTGCTGCAGGGGAACTGCTAACTAAAGCTACTCTAGGCCGCTCCGCCGCTACGTTAGCCTGGCTATCTCTTGCATCTGATGCACTATGGTCTAGTTGGTGGAACCGAGCCTCTAGCTCACTGAGCCTCGCCTCCAGAGCTGTGAATAAACTACACTTGATACATTTACCGCTCTGACTAAAGAAAGTAGAGGAAAAACTGAACATTTCACACACTGAGCAGTGGGAGGGAGAAACGGAGGGAGAGGAGGCAGCAATGCTAAGAAGCTAATAAGCTAAAGACCCGGTAATTAGCGGCAGTGAGAATCCCAGGGAAAATGTGCGAAGAGGAAACTACGTGCGAGTGCTCAGATTACAATTTACAACAAGAGTGTTGAGTTATTACTAACTAGAGTTTAGTTTTAAGTTTTAAAAAGGTTGAATGAATCAGAGACAGTTCACCGCTCAAACCACCGACAGGAAGTCTTTATTCCAGTCTTTATTCAGTTATAATCTAATGATGTCATCACATCCAGGATGAAAATGCTGTATTTAAACACCAAGGATCTAATTAAATTCAGCTTCAATTAGTCAGATGTTTGTTGCGTAACTAGATAAGAGGATGCCTCACTGATTGGAAAGCTCACAAATGAATCTTTTTCCTCTTTTTTAAAAATTTTCTGTGATATACAATCGTGGTCTCTGGACTATCGAGGCCCCTTAAAACGGTTTTGCACATTCATTAACTAAAACGACCTGCTGGTTGTCTACGTCCTACGAGGAGCATCACACAGATCTACTGGAAGAACTGGAACCGGAGGAGGACCAGGATGGAGAACTCAGGGACAGAGACGAGGAGGACCTCTACCAAGATGAGGGACGAGGTCTCATGCCAGGAGAGGACATCTGCTGGACGGAGGAGAGGAGACGGAGAGGAGGAGGTCCATCAGGACTGGCTTTAATGAGATGCTGAGACTCGGCTGGCGAACAATAGCTGCTGTGTGTCGCTGCTTAGCCTCCTGCTCTCCACCTATTTGTCATAATCACAGCCAGTTTTCTCATTAGTGGAAACCATTAGCTCCGAAGGCTTATCAGCTTCTTATCAGTCCGACCACGAGCACATCACTGGGCTCAGCGCTCACACGGTTACACACCATCAGAACTTAAGAGAAGAGAAAAGAGCGAAGGCTGGGGGAGGCCCGCAGGGCCTGGTACTGGTACTGGCACTGGTACTGGCACTGGCACTGGTACTGGCACTGGTACTGGTACTGGCACTGGCACTGGGCACTGGCACTGGTACTGGCACAGGCACAGGCACAGGCACAGGCACTGGCACTGGCACTGGCACTGGCACTGGCACAGGTACTGGTACTGGTACTGGCACTGGCACAGGTACTGGTACTGGTACTGGTACTGGCACTGGCACTGGCACTGGCACTGGCACTGGCACTGGCACTGGCACAGGCACTGGCACTGGCACAGGTACTGGTACTGGCACTGGTACTGGCACTGGCACTGGTACTGGCACTGGCACAGGCACAGGTACTGGTACTGGTACTGGCACTGGCACTGGTACTGGTACTGCACTGGCACTGGCACTGGCACTGGCACTTGGCACTGGCACTGGCACTGGCACTGGCAACTGGCACTGGCACTGGCACACTGGCACTGGGCACTGGCACTGGCACTGGCACTGGCACTGGTACTGGCACTGGCACTGGGTACTGGTACTGTACTGGCACTGGCACTGGTACTGGTACTGGCACTGGCACTACTGGTACTGGCACTGGCACTGGCACTGGCACTGGCACTGGCACTGGCACAGGCACAGGCACAGGTACTGGTACTGGCACTGGCACAGGTACTGGTACTGGCACTGGCACTGGCACTGGCACTGGCACTGGCACTGGCACTGGCACAGGTACTGGTACTGGCACTGGCACAGGTACTGGCACAGGCACAGGCACAGGTACTGGTACTGGTACTGGTACTGGCACTGGCACTGGCACTGGCACTGGCACAGGCAGGCACTGGCACTGGTACTGGCACTGGCACTGGCACTGGCACTGGTACTGGCACTGGCACTGGCACTGGCACTGGCACTGGCACTGGTACTGGCACTGGCACTGGCACTGGCACTGGTACTGGCACTGGCACTGGCACTGGTACTGGCACTGGCACTACTGGGCACTGGCACTGGCACTGGCACACTGGCACTACTGGCACTGGTGGCACTGGCACTGGCACTGGTACTGGCACTGGCACTGGCACTGGCACTGGCACTGGCATGGCACTGGCACTGGCACTGACTGGCACTGGCACTGGCACTGGCACTGGCACTACTGGCACTGGCACTGGACTGGCACTGGTACTGGTACTGGCACTGGTACTGGCACACTGGCACTGGCACTGGCACTGGCACTGGTACTGGCATACTGGCACTGGCACTGGCACTGGCACTGTGGCACTGGCACTGGTACTGGCACTGGTACTGGCACCTAACTGGCACTGGCACTGGCACTGGCACTGGCACTGGCACTGGCACCGGCACTGGCTGGCACTGGTGGTACTGGCACTGGCACTGGCACTGGTACTGGTACTGGCACTGGCACTGGCACTGGCACTGGCACTGGTACTGGTACTGGCACTGGTACAGGCACTGGCACAGGTACTGGCACAGGTACTGGCACTGGCACTGGCATTGGCACTGGCACTGGCACTGGTACTGGTACTGGCACTGGTACCTGCACTGGTACTGGCACTGGTGCGAGCAGAGCCACTGGTCACCAGCATCTAAGTGAGCGCGTCCTGCAGTGCCAGCACCAGTTACTAAGCGCACCCATCCTAATCTGGTCCATTAGCAGCGGCTGTCCCTCCCTAGTCGCTGGGCTTTGTTCAGCTGTCAGGATGACCAATGACGTCGCAGCGCTGCTTGATTCATGGTGGCGACCCTGAGATCACATCTGATGGGAGCGTCGGGCCAAACGAGCAAACACACCCCCAGCAGCCCATTATAGTCTATTTATCTAGCTGGACATCTAATGGGAGCGCTTCCTTCCCACTGCGACACCGCGATGCTGTCGGGCTCGGTTCAGACCGGGCCGGGCTATCTGAGGAGCTGCAGGTTAGTAACTGAAATAGCTGTTAACCTCTGAAACAGATGGAGACGACTCAGAGATGTGTGTAATCATGTCGTCAATCATCTTCAGAGGGGACGTGTCTCCAACAAACCCGGGTTGGACGAATCTACATGTGTGGAGGTTAAAAACTATTACTGGGTAATCATGACATCAACAACACTTCAACAAGCAGATGAATATGAAGATCTGAGCCCTCTGACCCCTGGTACCCTCACCGTGGAAACGTCACACCTGCCATGTCTTTAACCAGGTGGGATGTCGCTAGACTGGTGAAAAAACATCTGAATCGAACCACTTACGAAGAAGAACCACTTACTGGAGAAGAACCACTTACTGAAGAGCCACTGAGAGTCTGTTCCTTACAGTTCAGCTGAGTTCGGTTTTGAACGAGCAGAGAGCCAGAGGTCACGGCGGGAAGCACATGATAACCGACCTTCTGGTTCCTCCGTGTGTCAGCAGACTCCTGAGTACGATTCTGATTCTGATTCTCTGTTTCGATTCCTGTTCAAAACGATTCTCGGTAGGTCAACAGATCGTGACTTATCTAACAGTAGAATTTTTTTCAGTTTTTTTTAACTGAGAAGGGGCGGAGCCTTTTCACCACATCGGCTGTTTATGTTATTTTACTCCTCAGCCAACGTGAACGTGGGGTCACGTTGTTTGTTTGGTTTGTTAAAGAGAATAAAAATGTCCCTCAAACCGTTCTGGACACCTGGAGTCACTGTTGCAGCAATATTTCAACCACGGAGTTATTAAAGTATAATATTAACACTGATGATACACATCAGAAAAATAGAGAATTAACACAGTCCTGAACGCAGGAGCAGAAAGTTTGTCCGACCTAGCAACAGTAACTAGGAAGGGGGCGGTGCTTTACCGAAAGGTCAATTAAATACGGTACACTCGTTTATTTTTGTGATGCCATGCAGGCGATGCCATATTAGTCGTGCTCCCTCCTTTGGCAGTAACACGCTTCCCGCAGGTGTTTACCTGCGCCAGGTAGCCGTCATTTCCTGGACTGAAATGCGGCCAAACTCCAGAGCGGCGTCTCTCGGGATCCATGTTGTGGCTAGTGAAGTCCCGTCGGTGACGGACGTGATGTCGACGCTAGCGCGGAGTTGAGAACATCACAACAAACTAGTGCAATAAATAATAAAAGAATTAAAAATAGCGCAGATATTTAGGAGCCGAAAAAACCGAAATTCAAAAATCTTCTAAACGATTCCAGAACCGGACCAGAACCGATCCCGACTCCTGAGCATCTCTGTGTTGGATCACTGCTCCCTTCAGGAAACCTTCCCAGTTCTGAGAAACGTCTCCAGGGTCACGAACGCAGCAGAAACTTTCACCTGGATCGTATGAATGTGAACGAGTGACTCGTTGAATCACCTGAATCCACGTCCAGGGACCGTATGAGGCGGTGCAGAGGTTCGTCCTCATCCTGCATGTGTGCGTGGCGTCCAGAGGTCACCATGCATGTGTGCATGGTGACCTCTGGACAGAGAACAAGGATGTTTTTATGACACAGCGACGGAGGAGCGACCTGTTAGTGAACCAGGAGAAGGAGGAAACAGGAGTTTCTGCTGCAGTCAGGAGACCAGGCTTTTATTTTAGGAGGTTGTGGGCAAAATTATTTGTGTGAGATTCGTACATACGTGTGGAAGTCGATGAATAAACTCGATATCACATATGAGGTCCAGCGGACCAACGTGTTCACATACATGTGCACGTAAAAAAAACAAAGGCAACAAGAATTACATGTGCATTAGGGGTGAGTTTTGGCAAGGACCTCGCAATACGATATGTATCATGATACTTCGGTCACGATGCGATATTATCACAATATTGAGATATTCTACCCAGTTAATATCAAAATTAAAAGTAGAGATGAAAGATCAAGTTGCTGTATATGTTCATTAGATGATATTAATCATTCAGAGGATAAATTGAGTCAAAACTATTTGCTTCAAAACAACCTATTTATAGTTTATTATTAGTGTTTTTGCAAATTTAAGTAACCATTACAACATACTGACAACATTGTAAAAAAAATTGATATTAGGAGCTGAAAAATCATATTGTATTGTGCAGCCAAAAATCGCGATATATTGCCAACTCGATTTTTTTTCACACCCCTAGTGTGCATAAAGTAACAACATGCAACAGAGTGCGTCATGCCTGCAGGGAATTCCTCCTGAAGCATGCGAGCTTAGCCTTAGCGTTGACGGACAGTTTCATCAGCTGCAGCAGAGGAAGTCTAGTTTCAGAGGACTCCTGCATCCCTGCGTCCCTGCGTCCCTGCGTCCCTGCGTCCCTGCATCCCTGCATCCCTGCTCCTGCATCCCTGCGTCCCTGCTCCTGCATCCCTGCGTCCCTGCGTCCCTGCGTCCCTGCGTCTCTGCGTCCCTGAGTCCCTGCGTCCCTGCGTCCCTGCGTCCAATCGCGTCCCTGCTTCCCTCCCTGCGTCCCTGCGTCCCTGCGTCCCTGCGTCCCTGCCCTGCCCCTGCGTCCCTCCCCCCTGCCCTGCTCCCTGCGTCCCTGAGCATCCCTGCGTCCTGCGTCCCTGCGTCCCTGCGTCCCTGCGTCCCTGCATCCCTGCGTCCCTGCATCCCTGCGTCCCTGCGTCCCTGCGTCCCTGCGTCCCTGCGCCCTACCTGCGTCCCTCCCCTGCTCCCTGCGTCCCTGCTCCCCTGCGTCCCTGCATCCCTGCTCCCTGCGTCCCTCCCTGCGTCCCTGCGTCCCTGCGTCCCTGCGTCCCTGCGTCCATCCCTGCATCCCTGCATCCCTGCGTCCCCTGCGTCCCTGCCCCTCGTCCTGCGTCCCCTGCATCCCTGCGTCCCATATATTCATCCCTGCCAGTCCCCCCATCATCTCCTCCCCCTCCAACCCCACCTTCCTCGTCTTCTTTCATCCCCCTCTCTTCCCTCTCTCCATGTCATTAAGCCGTCTGCACTAAAACATGTAAAAGAGCCTCCATTTTGGGAGAGATTTGTTTGTGACATTAATAGTCCTTAGTTTTCCACATGGTTTCCCAGCAACCAGAGACATTAGAAAGAGAAGTGAGGTGCAACACATCTCCTCTCTCATCCTCTCATCCTCCCATCTCTGCCTCATCTGTCACACAGAGGACTGAAAGAGAAAAAAGAAGAAGAGGAAGCTGGGAAGTAAGAGCTAAACTGAGAGAAAACAAAGATGAAGAAGGAGAAAGAGAAAGAGAAAGAGGACAGTTGAGCTCCTGAAAACACTTCAACACAGGTGAGCTGTCAATCACAGCTCACCTGCTGCAGGTGAGCTGTCAATCACAGCTCACCTGCAGCAGACTCCTGTGGTCTGGTGTTGGTGTCGTCCTGCTCCTGGTCCCTGCTCCTGGTCCCTGGTCCCTGCTTTCCTGCTCCCGGTCCTGTCCCTGTTCCTGGTCCCTGGTCCCCTGTCCTGGTTTCCCTGCTCCTGGTTCCTGCTCCTGGTCCCTGCTCCTGGTTCCTGGTCCCTGCTCCTGGTTCCTGGTTCCTGCTCCTAGTCCCTGCTCCTGGTCCCTGCTCCTGCTCCCTGCTCCTGGTTCCTGGTTCCTGCTCCTGGTTCCTGCTCCTGGTTCCTGCTCCCAGTCCCTGCTCCTGGTTCCTGGTTCCTGCTCCTGGTCCCTGCTCCTGGTTCCTGGTCCCTGCTCCTGGTTCCTGCTCCTGGTCCCTCCTCCCAGTCCCTGCTCATGGTCCCTGCTCCTGGTTCCTGGTCCCTGCTCCTGGTTCCTGGTCCCTGCTCCTGGTTCCTGCTCTTGGTTCCTGCTCCTGGTTCCTGGTTCCTGCTCCTGGTCCCTGCTCCTGGTTCCTGGTCCTGGTTCCTGGTCCCTGCTCCTAGTTCCTGCTCCTGGTTCCTGGTTCCTGCTCCTGGTCCCTGCTCCTGGTTCCTGGTTCCTGCTCCTGGTTCCTGATCTGACTGAAATGTCAGCTTCAGGTCCAGCCACGTGCACAGACTTCTCAGTGGACACTTATGTCCTCTGCGTCCTCCTCTTCCTGTCCAGAGGCTCCATCAGTTGGTTTGGTTCCCTGTAGTCGACCCGTCTCTGGGCCCAGAACACTTTCAGGCCAGATCCTCTGTTTCTTTTCTTCTTCTCCATCTCCCCCTCTCCTCTCCTCTGCCGCCCCCCCCCCCCCCCCCCCCCCCCTTTTAGTTAATCACAGTTGTTCCCAGCAGAAGCTGCCGTTAACGGCCCGGTGCATCAGGAATGGTCCTGGAACTCCCCGCCGCTAATCGGACCGTTACGACTGAGAAGCTTTGCATTATGCAAATCACTGGCCGGGAACAGGTGACATTTGTAGGGGAGCGGGGCGACAGGGCGACGGCGTCTGGCTGATTTAGACATTAGTCCCTGTCACCGCAACACACACACACACACACACACACACACACACACACTCATCTGCATATGCACACAGCACACACTCACTTCACACGCCTGCAGAACCAGCAGAAGCTGCTACAACCTGCTTCTGTTGCCGTGGGTGACGGGCTCGTTTGAACCGCCGCTGCTCCTCCTGAGGTGATCCAGAACATTTCAGTTCATGGAGACGACTGACGGATAAAAGACGGGATTCAGGTGTGACCCGATCAGACACCTGGAAACCTGGAGGAGGACCTGGAGGAGGACCTGCAGGACGATCTACAGAAGAACCTGGAGAAGGAGCTGCAGAAGGACCTGCAGAAGGACCTGGAGGAGGACCTGCAGGACGACCTCCAGAAGGACCTGCAGAAGGACCTGCAGAAGGACCTGGACAAAGACCTGGAGGAGGACCTGCAAAAGGACCTGCAGAAGGACCTGCAGAAGGACCTGCAGGACGACCTCCAGAAGGACCTGGAGAAGGAGCTGCAGAAGGACCTGCAGAAGGACCTGGAGGAGGACCTGCAGGACGACCTCCAGAAGGACCTGCAGAAGGACCTGGAGAAGGACCTGGAGGGGACCTGGGAGAAAACGACCTTGAAGGACCTGCAGAAGGACCTGGAGGACCTGCAGAAGGACCTGCAGAAGGACCTGCAGAAGGACCTGGAGAAGGACCTGCAGAAGGACCTGGACGAGGACCTGCAGAAGGACCTGGACAAGGACCTGCAGAAGGACCTGAAGACCTGCAGAGGACCTGGCGAGGACCTGCAGGACCTGACCTGAGAAGGACCTGCAGGAGGACCTGGACCTGGAGAAGGACCTGAAGGAGGACCTGAAAAAGGACCTGGAGAAGGACCTGGAGAAGGACCTGGAGAAGGACCTGAAAAAGGACCTGGAGAAGGACCTGGAGAAGGACCTGAAAAAGGACCTGGAGAAGGAACTGGAAAGGACCTGGAGGAGGACCTGAAAAAGGACCTGGAGAAGGAACTGGAGAAGGACCTGCAGAAGGACCTGGACGAGGACCTGCAGAAGGAAGCAAAGAAGGACCCGGAGAAGGACCTGCAGAAGGACCTGCAGAAGGACCTGCAGAAGGACCTGGAGAAGGACCTGCAGAAGGACCTGGAGAGGACGAGGACCTGGACAAGGACTGCAGAAGGGACCTGGAGAGGACCTGCAGGAGGACCTGGAAGGAAAGGACCTGCAGGAGGACCTGAAAAAGGACCTGGAGAAGGAACTGGAGAAGGACCTGGAGGAGGACCTGAAAAAGGACCTGGAGAAGGAACTGGAGAAGGACCTGGAGGAGGACCTGCAGAAGGACCTGCAGAAGGACCTGCAGAAGGACCTGGAGGAGGACCTGCAGAAGGACCTGGAGGAGGACCTGCAGAAGGACCTGGAGAAGGACCTGGACGAGGACCTGGACGAGGACCTGCAGGAGGACCTGGAGAAGGACCTGGAGGAGGACCTGGAGAAGGACCTGTAGAAGGACCTGGATGAGGACCTGCAGGAGGACCTGGAGAAGGACCTGCAGAAGGACCTGGAAAAGGACCTGCAGAAGGACCTGCAGAAGGACCTGCAGGAGGACCTGGAGAACGACCTGGAGAAGGACCTGGAGAAGGACCTGCAGAAGGACCTGCAGAAGGACCTGGAGGAGGACCTGCAGAAGGACCTGGACGAGGACCTGCAGAAGGACCTGGACGAGGACCTGCAGAAGGACCTGGAGAAGGACCTGGAGAAGGACCTGCAGGAGGACCTGGACGAGGACATGCAGGAGGACCTGGAGAAGGACCTGAAGGAGGACCTGAAAAAGGACCTGGAGAAGGACCTGGAGGAGGACCTGAAAAGGACTGGAGAAGGACCTGGAGAAGGACCGCAGGAGGACCTGGACGGGACCTGGAGAGAGACCGGAGGAGGACGGAGAAGGCCTGCAGAAGGACCCCCGGAAATAAACCTGGACAAGGACCTGCAGGGACCTGCAGAGGACCTGGAGAAGGACCTGGAGAAGGACTGCAGGGGACTGGTAGAACGACCTGGAGAAGGACCTGGAAAGGACCTGCAAGAGGACTGTGAGGGACCTGGAGAAGGACCGGAGAAGGACCTGCAGGAGAACCTGACGAGGACAGCAGAGGCCTGAGAAGGCTGAAGGAAACTGAAAAAGGAGAGGACCTGGAGGAGGACCTAAAAAGGAGAGACCTGGAGAAGGACCTGCAGAGGACCTGGACGAGGACTGAGGAGGACTGGAAAGGACCTGAGAAGGACCGCAGGAGACCTGCAGAGGGACCTGGAGAAGGACCTGGAGAAGGACCTGCAGGAGGACCTGGAGAACGACCTGGAGAAGGACCTGGAGAAGGACCTGGACAAAGACCTGGAGGAGGACCTGCAGAAGGACCTGGAGGAGGACGTGCAGAAGGACCTGGAGAAGGAACTGGACGAGGACGTGCAGAAGGACCTGGACGAGGACCTGGAGGAGGACCTGCAGAAGGACCTGGAGAAGGAACTGGAGAAGGACCTGGATGAGGACGTGCAGAAGGACCTGCAGAAGGACCTGGAGGAGGACCTGGATGAGGACGTGCAGAAGGACCTGGAGGAGGACCTGCAGAAGGACCTGGACAAAGACCTGGAGGAGGACCTGGAGGAGGACCTGCAGGAAGGACCTGGACAAGGACCTGGAGAAGGACCTGCAGAAGGACCTGCAGAAGGACCTGCAAAAGGACCTGGAGAAGGACCTGCAGAAGGACCTGCAGAAGGACCTGCAGAAGGACCTGGAGAAGGACCTGCAGAAGGACCTGCAGAAGGACCTGGTGAAGGACCTGGAGGAGGACCTGCAGAAGGACCTGCAGACGGACCTGGACAAGGACGTGCAGAAGGACCTGGAGAAGGACCTGAAGAAGGACCTGGAGGAGGACCTGCAGGACGACCTGGAGGAGGACCTGCAGAAGGACCTGCAGAAGGACCTGGAAGAGGACCTGGAGAAGGACCTGGAGGAGGACCTGGAGAAGGACCTGGAGGAGGACCTGCAAAAGGACCTGGAGGAGGACCTGCAGGACGACCTCCAGAAGGACCTGGAGGACGACCTGGAGAAGGACCTGGAGGAGGACCTGGAGAAGGACCTGGAGAAGGACGTGCAGAAGGACCTGGAGGAGGACCTGCAGGAGGACCTGGAGGAGGACCTGTCTGTCTGTCTGTCTCTCAGGCTGTCTCTCTGTCTGTCTGTCTTCCTGTCTGTCTCTCAGTCAGTCTGCCTGTCTCTCTGTCTCTCTGTCTCTCAGTCTGTCTGTCTGTCTTCCTGCCTGTCTCTCTCTCTGTCTGTCTGTCTTCCTGTCTGTCTCTCTGTCTGTCTGTCTTCCTGTCCATCATGCTCCGTCCCAGACTCATCCCGGGACATTTTCCGTCCCTGCCAGTTAGTTAGCAGCCTCCATTCCTGGTCCAGGCAGTAATCAGGGCCATTACTAACCAGATCCTTTAACCAATCACTGACTGACGTTCCCTCACACTTGACCAATGAGCTGTGAGATCCGCCAGTTCACACACACACAGAAACAGTGACATGGTGTAATAATACGTGCACACCAATCTAGAGTGAGCGCTACTTGACTGAACACATGACCATAATCACTTCATCAGAGGGAGGAATAAAAACCAGAGGGGGGGGGGGGGGGGGTGATGGCTGAATGTAGACGCAGACGGACCAGTGTAGCGCTGCTGTTATACTGTTATACATGTTACAGACAGTTCAGATATTTAAAATCCAGGTCACCCTGAATAAATCGCTGGTATTTTAACCTCTTCCTGTGAGTGTTGACAGTTTGAACTCTTCAGTAGCTGTCACACATCTGGAACGCTTCTGGGGTCACAAGTTTCCTTCTCATTTAAAACGTCTTCAAACGTTTCAACCAACCAACCAATTAGCATCTCCTTCTAGCAGGAGCCCTCAGTCTGGTCCAGGACCGGACAGCAGAGCCTGGGACTGACCTGATACCCTGCCTGGAAAGAAGACCTCCACCATGGAGACAGAAGACCTCCACCATGGAGACAGAAGACCTCCACCATGGTGACAGAAGACCTCCACCATGGTGACAGAGGACCTCCACCATGGTGACAAAAGACCTCCCCAATGGTGACAGAGGACCTCCACCATGGTGACAAAAGACTTCCCCCATCGTGACAGA
>JAGFBZ010000487.1:97021-121102 GCA_018398805.1 Hirundichthys speculiger
CCATTCCTGTCACGGTTTGCAGCCACGAAAAGGACCAAGGTCAGGAGATCTCAAAAAACAAATTATATACAAAACACAAAAAAGTCCAAAACAATCCAGAAACACAAAGAGCAACAATCAAAAAACACAAAAAGGCCAAACGGGAAAAAACAAACTAATAAAATCCAAAAACGGGAGGGAAACATACAAGACGCAAACACATACTTACGACAAAATGACCCACAGAACAGGGGAAAATGACAGGACTAAATAACAGAGAACAAACGAGAGGCAGGTGCAGGGAATCAGTGGTACGAGGGGAAGGGAAGCAAAACTGAAAACAATAGAGACCCAAGACAGACCTTTCAAAGTAAAACAGGAAACACTAAAGACAGGGAAAGACGCCAACTTGACAGACACAGACACACACAGGGCTGCCATGGCCGACCCAGGCCATAATAGTACCCCCGGTGACAGAAGACCTTCCTAATAGTGACAGAAGATCTCCACCATGGTGACAGAAGACCACCTTCATAGTGACAGAAGACCACCCCCATGGTGACAAAAGACCTCCCTAATAGTGACAGAAGATCTCCACCATGGTGACAGAAGACCACCCACATGATGACAATAGACCTCTCTCATTGTGACAGAAGACATCCACCATGGTGACAGAAGATCTCCACCATGGTGACAGAAGACCACCTTCATAGTGACAGAGAGACCACCCCCATGGTGACAAAGACCTCCCTGTGACAGAAGACTCCACCATGGTGACAGAGCCCACCCACATGATGACAATAGACCTCTCTCATTGTGACAGAAGACATCCACCATGGAGACAGAAGACCTCCACCATAGTGAAAGAAGACCAACCACATGATCACAGAAGACCTCCCACATGGTGACAAAAGACCATCCCCCCGGTGACAGAAGACTTCCACCAAGGAGATAGAAGACCACCCCAATGGTGACAGAGGACCTCCACCATGGCGACAGAAGACATCCACCATGGTGACAGAAGACCTCCACCATGGAGACAGAAGACCTCCCCCATTGTGATAGAAGACCACCCACATTGTGACAGAAGACCTCCACCATGGTGACAAAAGACCTCCCCCTATGGTGACAGAAGACCTCCCCCGTGGTTATAGAAGACCACCCACATTGTGACAGAAGACCTCCCCCTATGGTGACAGAAGACCTCCCCCATGGTAAAAGAAGACCAACCACATGATCACAGAAGACCTCCCTCATGGTGACAAAAAAACACCACCCCAGTGACAGAAGACCTCCGTCATAGTGACAGAAGACCACCACCATGGTGACAGAAGACCTCAACCATGGGGAAAGAAGACATCCCTCATTGTGACAGAAGGGCCCCTTCTTAGTGTAAGAAGACCAACTCCATGGTGACAGAAGACCTCCACCATGGTGACAGAGGACCACCATCATGGTAAATGAAGACCACCCTCATTGGAACAGAGGACCTCCACCATGGTGACAGAAGACCTCCACCATGATGACAAAAGACCACCTTTATAGTGACAGAAGACCACCCCATGATCACAGAAGACCACCCACATCTGACAAAAGCCACCCTCATGGTGGCTGGTGGATGTCTATAGAGCTGAGAGGTCAACCATTAACTTGGTTGGTAATTATCCGAGATATTCCACATAAATAAGTATTATTATATTATTGTTGTTTTGTATGATATATATATATATATATATATATATATATATATATATATATATATATATATATATATATATATATATACACTTCAGCTTCTTCTTCATAGTTAATCAGCTGCTTTAAAGTAATTAAAGTAGCTTTAAAGCAGCTTCAGAGTTAACGCAGTAGCTCTCTTGTTGGTGTCACAGGGACCAGCTGTGGCCCAGATGTGTTTCACCAGCCATGCTCTTGCTGACTCATTGCTGTCAGTCAAGACCACATGTTGGCCAGAGGGAACTCCAGATGTGTGTCACATCTGGAACAGGCCTTGTTTTTTAATGCAGCTACATTTAATGACTATGTGCAGCATAAAGTAGCTTCAACGATGCACCAAACTTTTCACTCCAGTTTCCAGTCACGTAGAGTAATTCAGCAGCTTAGAACGGTGGAGAACCTCCAACAGCTGGATGAAGCTCAGTCCCTGGAGAAGATTCACCCCCGGGCTCTCAGGACAGGACATCATGATGTTCTACCAGCTGATCAGATGATCAGTAGAACATCAGGATGTTCTACCAGCTGATCAGGCGATCAGTAGAACATCCTGATGTTCTACCAGCTGATCAGATGATCAGTAGAACATCCTGATGTTCTACCAGCTGATCAGATGATCAGTAGAACATCCCGATGTTCTACCAGCTGATCAGGTGATCAGTAGAACATCCTGATGTTCTACCAGCTGATCAGTACAGCTCTGGAGACCTTTAAGCTCCTCCCAGAAGAACAGGAGTGAGGTCAGCATTAACCTGCGCTGGCGTCTCTGCTCTCCTCTTGTCTCTGTGTGTCGACCTAATTCAGTCTCTCGTTAACATCGCTTATACGGCCAATTATCATAAATCCCTGTTAGCTGCTGCAATTAACAGTAACGAGGCAGCGCTGCATGTGTTTCTACTGTTGTAATTAAGACAGTGTGCTGTTAATTAGCAAAATGTGAGTGGGAGGTTTTATGCTCGTTAGTATGGCCATTTCATTCAATTAGCACTGTCATTAACGAGGTGTCTCTGTTCTAACAAAGTTAATGCAGGGAGGAGGCGGGAACTGGGCGATTAGCTTAGACAAACATGATGAGGAGCATGGCACTGAGCCCAGGAAACGATATATGGAGGGAGAGGGTGTGTGTGTGTGTGTGTGTGTGTGTGTGTGTGTGTGTGTGTGCGCTTCAGGTGGTGTCGCAGTTTCACTTACTGCCATTGAATTATACAGATGTTTAGTTCAACTGACAGATGTGCTTCCATCGACTTCTGTCTCTCACTTTATCCTCCATTTACCTACAACAATTATAATATTAATAATAATAATAATAATAATAATAACAATGAAAATAATAATAATAACAATAATAACAATACTACTACTACTACTAATAATAATAATATTAATAATAACAATGATGATAACAACAACAACAACAATAATAATAATATTAATAATATTAATGCGCCACCTACGCAGAGATGCCCCCCCCAACCTACACAGACACTCCGGTGCTCCTCCCCAAAATTGTAGGTCGACACAGAGAGGAGAGAAAGGAGGCCTCTGATTGGTCAATTCTACATCCGCTTAGAAAGGAGCGCATTAAAGAAATGAGGAAGTACCCACATCTGTACGATTCTGGTTCTGAAACTACAAAGACACAGATTCTAGTGATTCATGGAGGGAGATAGTGATGAATGTGGGTCTGGATACGACCGAGATGGTGAGGAAGTGGAAAAACACAAGAGATAAGTTTAGTAAGTTCAGTCTGTCAGCTGGGTCACAGCTGGATCACAGCTGGATCACAGCTGGGTCACAGCTGGATCACTGCTGGATCACAGCTGGGTCACTGCTGGATCACAGCTGGATCACAGCTGGGTCACAGCTGGGTCACTGCTGGATCACTGCTGGGTCACTGCTGGATCACAGCTGGGTCACAGCTGGGTCACAGCTGGGTCACTGCTGGATCACAGCTGGGTCACAGCTGGATCACAGCTGGGTCACAGCTGGGTCACTGCTGGATCACAGCTGGGTCACAGCTGGGTCACAGCTGGGTCGACTGCTGGATCACAGCTGGGTCACAGCTGGATCACAGCTGGGTCACAGCTGGGTCACTGCTGGATCACAGCTGGGGCTGGGTCACAGCTGGATCACAGCTGGATCACTGCTGGATCACAGCTGGGTCACTGCTGGATCACAGCTGGGTCACAGCTGGGTCACTGCTGGATCACAGCTGGATCACAGCTGGATCACAGCTGGGTCACAGCTGGGTCACTGCTGGATCACAGCTGGGTCTCACAGCTGGGTCACTGCTGGATCACAGCTGCTGGGTCACAGCGGGTCACAGATCACTGCTGGATCACTGCTGGATCACAGCTGGGTCACTGCTGGATCACAGCTGCTGGGTCACTGCTGGATCACAGCTGGGTCAACAGCTGGTCACAGCTGGATGGGTCACAGCTGGGTCACTGCTGGATCACAAGCTGGGGGCACAGCTGGGTCACTGCTGGATCACAGCTGGATCACTGCTGGATCACAGCTGGGTCACTGCTGGATCACAGCTGGATCACAGCTGGGTCACAGCTGGGTCACTGCTGGATCACAGCTGGGTCACAGCCGGGTCACTGCTGGATCACAGCTGGGTCACAGCTGGATCACAGCTGGGTCACAGCTGGGTCACAGCTGGATCACATCTGGATCACAGCTGGATCACAGCTGGGTCACAGCTGGGTCACAGCTGAGTCACTGCTGGATCACAGCTGGATCACAGCTGGTGCTGCTGTGTTGGACCAGTGCCAGACCTCCACCGCTGGACTGTATTTCCCCCCCCAGGCCCAACAGGAGCCTCCAGTCAGGCCAACCCCTCCACCAGTAACAAGCTGGGGCTCCTGTGGAGCTCCAGGAGTCCCTACATTTCATGGGGATCCAGTTGGCAGACGCCCCGGCAGAACCAGTGGGCTGGAGCGACCCAGGTATGCCTGCAGTAACACCCCCCCCCCCCCCCCCCAGCAGACCCCCGTATCAACACTGATCTGGTGCTGGTCCACAGCAGAGGGAGGTTCTGCAGCGGTCTGGTAGCCCCCACTGCAGCTGCATTCATGATTCATGAAAAACTATTTAACAAATGATCGTATTCAGACTTTTGAATAATACAGCATTTAAGTTGCTCTTTGAGGCCTTTGAGGTGGTTTGGAACAATAGATTTAATGTCTAAGAGCAGGAAGGGCAGCAGACCTCTGCAGCTCGTCTCAGAGCTGAAATCCCAGAGGTTATTCTGCCGTCTGGATCTTTTATCCTGACTAAATTATAACGGTGACACGTCATTTAATCTTCTATCTTTTTTTATGTTTTCAGCACTCGCTCATCCATTTAGTTGAAACACATGAAAGGAACGCTGAACCTCCCATGATGCATTAGACACCCGACTGATTAGCTTTAAATGGGAGCGGCTCTGACACCTGAGAGATCACCTGACATCACGACGAAGAACGAGGAAGTGCTGCTGGCATCGTCCTTTCAGACTGAGACCTCCCTGATCTGAGCGGGTCGACACCTGAAGGTCAGGCGGTGAGGCGGGTCGACACCTGAAGGTCAGACGGTGAGGCGGGTCGACACCTGAAGGTCAGACGGTGAGGCGGGTCAACACCTGAAGGTCAAACGGTGAGGCGGGTCAACACCTGAAGGTCAAACGGTGAGGCGGGTCACACTGAAGTCGACCGGTCGACACCTGAAGGTCAGACGGTGAGGCGGGTCGACACCTGAAGGTCAGACGGTGAGGCGGGTCAACACCTGAAGGTGAAACGGTGAGGCGGGTCAACACCTGAAGGTCAGACGGTGAGGCGGGTCGACACCTGAAGGTCAGACGGTGAGGCGGGTCGACACCTGAAGGTCAGACGGTGAGGCGGGTCAACACCTGAAGGTGAAACGGTGAGGCGGGTCTACACCTGAAGGTCAAACGGTGAGGCGGGTCAACACCTGAAGGTCAGATGGTGAGGTGGGTCAACACCTGAAGGCCAAACGGTGAGGAGGGTCGACACCTGAAGGCCAAACGGTGAGGCGGGTCGACACCTGAAGGTCAAACGGTGAGGTGGGTCGACACCTGAAGGTCAAACGGTGAGGAGGGTCAACACCTGAAGGTCAGACGGTGAGGCGGGTCGACACCTGAAGGTCAGACGGTGAGGCGGGTCGACACCTGAAGGTCAGACGGTGAGGCGGGTCAACACCTGAAGGTCAGACGGTGAGGCGGGTCGACACCTGAAGGTCAGACAGTGAGGCAGGTCGACACCTGAAGGTCAGACGGTGAGGTGGGTCAACACCTGAAGGTCAGACGGTGAGGCGGGTCAACACCTGAAGGTCAGACAGTGAGGCGGGTCGACACCTGAAGATGAGGAGTAAAGTCAGGCTGTAACTGCCATTTTATTGAGCATTTATTTCATTCTCTGTAAATGAATAAAGAATATTCTGATGATTGTCCCTGCAGGTGTCCCACAAACACCTCAGCATCACAGAAGAGCAGCTGATGGGACAGCTGTCCTCACAGTTGTCTACCTTGGATCACATCAGCCAGAGCAGATGTTACCAGCTGTGCATCAGGTGTAAAAGAATCACCATCAAACCCAGTTCACTCCGGTCTCGGTCTCCGTCTCTGTCTCAGTCCCAGTCCCAGTCTCAGTCTCAGTCTCAGTCTCAGTCTCAGTCCCTGTCCCAGTCCCAGTCCCAGTCCCAGTCTCTGTCCCAGTCCCAGTCTCTGTCCCAGTCCCAGTCTCTGTCCCAGGCTCAGTGTCAGTCTCAGTCCCTGAGACAGAGTCTCTTTTCTCCTCTTTCTTTTTTCCTGCAGGGGTCTTGGATGGCTGTGGCCCTGCAGAGGATGAAACGGATGGATGGATGGATGGATGGATGGATGGATGGATGGATGGACGGATGGATGGATGGATGGATGGATGGACGGATGGACGGGTCTTGGATCTCAGAGACGCGAGGGACTTGGGAAAAATGAGAGTGTTTGATGTCCTGGGAATAAAAACGGATGGAGGGAATAAAAACGGATGGAGAAGAATTTACCCTGAAAAGAGAGAACGCTGAAGGATGCTAACATTCATCATATTGACGCGTGAGCTCTAAATGAATGCTAATGTGTCTGGAAGTACAGCTTTGACTGGATCACCGTTTTATAGCTCATAAAGTATCGCTGTTGTGTTTGGACCGCTGGAATCTCCTAACGGGTTAAGGGTTAACGAGCCGCCGTTACATCAGAGCTGTCGTGTTTGACCGCTGGTTCTCTCCTAACGGGTTAAGGGTTAACGAGCCGCCGTTACATCAGAGCTGTCGTGTTTGGACCGCTGGAATCTCCTAACGGGTTAAGGGTTAACGAGCCGCCGTTACATCAGAGCTGTCGTGTTTGGACCGCTGGAATCTCCTAACGGGTTAAGGGTTAACGAGCCGCCGTTACATCAGAGCTGTCGTGTTTGGACCGCTGGAATCTCCTAACGGGTTAAGGGTTAACGAGCCGCCGTTACATCAGAGCTGTCGTGTTTGGACCGCTGGAATCTCCTAACGGGTTAAGGGTTAACGAGCCGCCGTTACATCAGAGCTGTCGTGTTGGGACCGCTGGAATCTCCTAACGGGTTAAGGTTAACGAGCCGCCGTTACATCAGAGCTGTCGTGTTTGGACCGCTGGAATCTCCTAACGGGTTAAGGGTTAACGAGCCGCAGTTACATCAGAGCTGTCGTGTTTGGACCGCTGGAATCTCCTAACGGGTTAAGGGTTAACGAGCCGCCGTTACATCAGAGCTGTCGTGTTTGGACCGCTGGAATCTCCTAACGGGTTAAGGGTTAACGAGCCGCCTTTACATCAGAGCTGTCGTGTTTGGACCGCTGGAATCTCCTAACGGGTTAAGGGTTAACGAGCGTGCCGTTACATCAGAGCTGTTGTGTTTGGACCGCTGGAATCTCCTAACGGGTTAAGGGTTAACGAGCCGCAGTTACATCAGAGCTGTTGTGTTTGGACCGCTGGAATCTCCTAACGG
This sequence comes from Hirundichthys speculiger, assembly GCA_018398805.1. Classification (NCBI taxonomy): domain Eukaryota; kingdom Metazoa; phylum Chordata; class Actinopteri; order Beloniformes; family Exocoetidae; genus Hirundichthys; species Hirundichthys speculiger. Next base: position 104,737 of record JAGFBZ010000487.1, read on the forward strand.
GTTAAGGGTTAACGAGCCGCCGTTACATCAGAGCTGTTGTGTTTGGACCACTGGAATCTCCTAACGGGTTAAGGGTTAACGAGCCGCCGTTACACCAGAGCTGTCGTGTTTGGACCGCTGGAATCTCCTAACGGGTTAAGGGTTAAGGAGCCGCCGTTACATCAGAGCTGTCGTCCTGTGATGGTGTGATGATGAAGACTGAAGCGGAGGACAAACATTAGCCACCGACTACTTCAAAGCTCCCTCACACACAAACAGACAGAGACGTTTAAAGATGCTCTGTTGTCATGGCAGCAGGGCAGACGGGGACCAGTATCTGGCTGCAGCCGAGATGTTACACTACATTAATTAAACATAATTACACCGCATCAATTAAATCTAATTTTGCTGCTGTAATTAAATGTAATTACTGCACTAATTTGACATGCAGCTGCCATTATATAAATGTTATTGACAAAGGGAAGCGCGATATATTGTTACTCTGACACGGTGAACAGGAAGTTTGTATAATTCTCTCATTTAGCATCATTCCGTTAGCAGCGGCTGGAATAATAGCGACCTCTTCTGGCTAAATGTGACTTAAATGCTTTTTTATTTTTAATTGCCATGAATTGTGAGTTCAGGTTAAACCTCCGTCTGCAGCATCTTCCTTCCATGGAGGTGAACTGAAGCCCGGTTCATCCATCCAGAACCTCAGATGAGCTGGTGGCTGTTGGGTCTGGACCGACTCCAGCTGGGTTAAGGTTCTGGTTAGACCGTAGACTCACTGTTCCACCATCACTGCCCCCCCCCCAGTTTCAGAGCCTGCTTCCTCCAACATCTCAGTCTGATTCCATTACAGCTCATGAACAGACACAGACAGTACTGTCCCAAATTCAACACCAGGTGGACTGTCTCTGTCTGTCCACCACTGGTCTGGAAGTAGACTGGACCACCACTGGTCTGGACCACTACTGGTCTGGAAGAAGACTGGACCACCACTAGTCTATAAAAAGACTGGACCACCACTGGTCTGTACCACTACTGGTCTAGAAAAAGACTGGACCACCACTGGTCTAGAAAAAGACTGGACCACTACTGGTCTAGAAGAAGACTGGACCACTACTGGTCTAGAAGAAGACTGGACCACCACTGGTCTAGAATAAGACTGGACCACTACTGGTCTGGAAGAAGACTGGACCACCCCTAGTCTAGAAAAAGACTGGACCACCACTGGTCTGGACCACTACTGGTCTGGAAGAAGACTGGATCACCACTGGTCTGGACCACTACTGGTCTAGAAGAAGAGTGGACCACCACTGATCTAGAAGCAGACTGGATCAGCAGTGGTGTAGAAGAAGACTGGACCACCACTGGTTTGGAAGAAGACTGGATCACCACTGGTCTAGAAGCAGAGTGGATCACCACTGGTCTGGACCACTGCTGGTCTAGAAGCAGACTGATCGCCACTGGTCTGGAAGCAGACTGGACCACCACTGGTCCAGAAGAAGAATCGACCACCACTGGTTTAGAAGAAGACTGGATCACCACTGGTCTGGACCACTACTGGTCTGGAAGCAGACTGGACCACCACTGGTCCAGAAGAAGACTGGACCACCACTGGTTTAGAAGAAGACTGGATCACCAGACGTCTGGAAGAAGACTGGACCACCACTGGTCTGGACCACTACTGGTCTAGAAGAAGACTGGACCACCACTGATCTAGAAGCAGACTGGATCAGCAGTGGTGTAGAAGCAGACTGGATCACTACTGGTCTTGAAGAAGACTGGACAACCACTGGTTTAGAAGAAGACTGGATCACCACTGGTTTAGAAGAAGACTGGATCACCCCTAGTCTAGAAAAAGACTGGACCACCACTGGTCTGGACCACTACTGGTCTGGAAGAAGACTGGATCACTACTGGTCTGGAAGAAGACTGGATCACCACTGGTCTGGACCACTACTGGTCTAGAAGAAGACTGGACCACCACTGGTCTAGAATAAGACTGGACCACTACTGGTCTGGAAGAAGACTGGACCACCCCTAGTCTAAAAAAAGACTGGACCACACTGGTCTGGACCATTACTGGTCTGGAAGAAGACTGGACCACCCCTAGTCTAGAAAAAGACTGGACCACCACTGGTCTGGACCACTACTGGTCTGGAAGAAGACTGGATCACTACTGGTCTGGAAGAAGACTGGATCACCACTGGTCTGGACCACTACTGGTCTAGAAGAAGACTGGACCACCACTGATTTAGAAGCAGACTGGATCAGCAGTGGTGTAGAAGCAGAATGGATCACCACTGGTCTGGAAGCAGACTGGACCACCACTGGTTTAGAAGAAGACGGGACCGCCACTGGTTTAGAAGAAGACTGGATCACCACTGGTTTAGAAGAAGACTGGACCACCACTGGTCTAGAAGAAGACTGGACCACCACTGGTCTTGAAGAAGACTGGACCACTACTGGTCTAGAAAAAGACTGGACCACTACTGGTCTGGAAGAAGACTGGACCACCAGTGGTCTGGAAGAAGACTGGACCACTACTGGTCTAGAAGAAGACTGGACCACCAGTGGTCTCGAAGAAGACTGGACCACTACTGGTGTAGAAGAAGACTGGACCACTACTGGTCTGGAAGAAGTATGGACTACCACTGGTCTAGAAGAAGACTGGACCACCACTGGTCTAGAAAAAGACTGGACCACTACTGGTCTAGAAGAAGACTGGACCACTACTGGTCTAGAAGAAGACTGGACCACCACACTGGTCTAGAAAAGACTGGACCACTACTGGTCTGGAAGAAGACTGGACCACCCCTAGTCTAGAAAAAGACTGGACTGGACTGGATCACCACTGGTCTGGACCACTACTGGTCTAGAAGAAGACTGGACTGGGACCACCACTGATCTAGAAGCAGACTGGATCAGCAGTGGTGTAGAAGAAGACTGGACCACCACTGGTTTGGAAGAAGACTGGATCACCACTGGTCTAGAAGCAGAGTGGATCACCACTGGTCTGGACCACTGCTGGTCTAGAAGCAGACTTGATCGCCACTGGTCTGGAAGCAGACTGGACCACCACTGGTCCAGAAGAAGAATCGACCACCACTGGTTTAGAAGAAGACTGGATCACCACTGGTCTGGACCACTACTGGTCTGGAAGCAGACTGGACCACCACTGGTCCAGAAGAAGACTGGACCACCACTGGTTTAGAAGAAGACTGGATCACCAGACGTCTGGAAGAAGACTGGACCACCACTGGTCTGGACCACTACTGGTCTAGAAGAAGACTGGACCACCACTGATCTAGAAGCAGACTGGATCAGCAGTGGTGTAGAAGCAGACTGGACCACTGGTCTGAAGAAGACTGGACAACCACTGGTTTAGAAGAAGACTGGATCACCACTGGTTTAGAAGAAGACTGGATCACCACCTGGTCTAGAAAAAGACTGGACCACCACTGGTCTGGACCACTACTGGTCTGGAAGAAGACTGGATCACACTGGTCTGGAAGAAGACTGGATCACCACTGGTCTGGACCACTACTGGTCTAGAAGAAGACTGGACCACCACTGGTCTAGAATAAGACTGGACCACTACTGGTCTGGAAGAAGAAGACTGGACCACCCCTGGTCTAGAAAAAGACTGGACCACACTGGTCTGGACCTACTGGTCTGGAAGAAGACTGGACCACCACTGGTCTAGAAGAAAGACTGGATCACCACTGGTCTGGACCACTACTGGTCTGGAAGCAGACTGGATCACCACTGGTCTGGAAGAAGACTGGACCACCACTGGTCTGGACCACTGGTCTAGAAGAAGACTGGACCACCACTGGTCTAGAAGCAGACTGGATCACCACTGGTCTGGAAGCAGAACTGGATCACCACTGGTCTGGAAGCAGACTGGACACCACTGGTTTAGAAGAAGACGGGACCTGGCCACTGGTTTAGAAGAAGACTGGATCACCACTGGTCTGGAAGAAGACTGGGACCACCACTGGTCTTAGAAGAAGACTGGACCACCACTGGTCTAGAAGAAGAAGACTGGACCACTACTGGTCTAGAAAGAAGACTGGACCACACTGGTCTGGAAGAAGACTGGATCACCACTGGTCTAGAAGAAGGACTGGACCACCACTGGTCTAGAAGAAGACTGGACCACCACTGGTCTAGAAGAAGACTGGACCACTACTGGTCTGAAGAAGAAGACTGGACCACCACTGGTCTGAAGAAGGACTGGACACCACTGGTCTAGAAGCAGACTGGATCACTACTGGTCTAGAAGAAGACTGGACCACCACTGGTAGAAGAAGACTGGATCCCACTGGTCTGAAGACTGGACCACCACTGGTCTAGAAGAGACTGGACCACTACTGGTCTGGAAGCAGACTGGACCACTGGTCTGGAAAGACTGGACCACCACTGGTCTGGAACCACTACTGGTCTGGAGAAGAAGACTGGAACTGGACTGGACTGGATCACCACTGGTTGGAACAGACTGGATCACCACTGGTCTGGAAGCAGACTGGACCACCACTGGGTAGAAGAAGACTGGACCACCACTGGTTTAGAAGAAGACTGGATCACCACTGGTCTAGAAGAAGACTGGATCACCACTGGTCTGGAAGCAGGACTGAAGAGACTGGACACCACTGGTCCAGAAGAAGACTGGACCACCCACTGGTCTGGAAGAAGGACTGGACCACCACTGGTCTGGACCACTACTGGTCTGGAAGCAGACTGGACCACCATGGACTGGTCTGGTCTTGAAGAAGACTGGACCACTGGTTTAGAAGAAGACTGGATCACCACTGGTTTAGAAGAAGACTGGACCACCACTGGTCTGGACCACTACTGGTCTAGAAGAAGACTGGGACCACCACTGGATCTAGAAGCAGACTGGATCACCACTGGTCTAGAAGCAGACTGGATCACACTGGTTTGAAGAAGACTAGACCACCACTGGTGGAAGAAGACTGGACCACCACTGGTTTAGAAGAAGACACTGGTCTAGATCAGACTGGATCACCACTGGTCTAGAAGCAGACTGGACCACCACTGGTCTGGACCACTGGTCTAGAAGAAGACTGGACCACCACTGGTCTGGACCACTGCTGGTCTAGAAGCAGACTGGATCGCCACTGGTCTGGAAGCAGACTGGACCACCAGTGGCCTGGAAGAAGACTGGATCACCACTGGTCTGGACCACTACTGGTCTAGAAGAAGACTGGGCCACCACTGGTCTGGACCACTATTGGTCTGGAAGGCAGACTGGACCACCACTGGTCCAGAAGAAGACTGGACCACCACTGGTCTGGACCACTACTGGTCTAGAAGAAGACTGGGCCACCACTGATCTAGAAGCAGACTGGATCACGACTGGTCTTGAAGAAGACTGGACCACCACTGGTCTTGAAGCAGACTGGATCACCACTGGTCTGGAAGCAGACTGGATCACCACTGGTCTGGAAGCAGACTGGATCACCACTGGTCCAGAAGAAGACTGGACCACCACTGGTCTTAAAGCAGACTGGATCACCACTGGTCTAGAAGCAGACTGGATCACCACTGGTCTGGAAGCAGACTGGACCACCACTGGTCTGGACCAGTGCTGGTCTAGAAGCAGACTGGATCACTATTGGTCTGGAAGCAGACTGGACCACCACTGGTCCAGAAGAAGACTGGACCATCACTGGTCTGGACCACTACTGGTCTAGAAGAAGACTGGGCCACCACTGATCTAGAAGCAGACTGGATCACGACTGGTCTTGAAGAAGACTGGACCACCACTGGTCTGGAAGCAGACTGGATCACCACTGGTCTGGGAGCAGACTGGATCACCACTGGTCTAGAAGCAGACTGGATCACCACTGGTCTGGAAGCAGACTGGATCACCACTGGTCTGGAAGCAGACTGGATCACCACTGGTCTGGAAGCAGACTGGATCACCACTGGTCTGGAAGCAGACTGGACCACCACTGGTCTGGAAGCAGACTGGATCACCACTGGTCTGGAAGCAGACTGGATCACCACTGGTCTAGAAGCAGACTGGATCACCACTGGTCTGGAAGCAGACTGGACCACCACTGGTCTGGACCAGTGCTGGTCTAGAAGCAGACTGGATCACCACTGGTCTGGAAGCAGACTGGACCACCACTGGTCCAGAAGAAGACTGGACCACCACTGGTCCAGAAGAAGACTGGACCACCAGACGTCTGGAAGAAGACTGGATCACCACTGGTCTGGACCACTACTGGTCTGGAAGCAGACTGGACCACCACTGGTCCAGAAGAAGACTGGACCACCAGACGTCTAGAAGAAGACTGGATCACCACTGTTTTAGAAGAAGACTGGATCACCACTGGTCTGGACCACTACTGGTCTAGAAGAAGACTGGACCCCCACTGATCTAGGAGCAGACTGGATCAGCAGTGGTGTAGAAGCAGACTGGATCACTAATGGTCTTGAAGAAGACTGGACCACCACTGGTTTAGAAGAAGACTGGACCACCACTGGTCTAGAATCAGACTGGATCACCACTGGTCTGGACCACTACTGGTCTTGAAGAAGACTAGACCACCAGTGGTCTGGAAGAAGACTAGACCACCACTGGTTTAGAAGAACACTGGTCTAGAATCAGACTGGATCACCACTGGTCTGGAAGCAGACTGGACCACCACTGGTCTGGACCACTGCTGGTCTAGAAGAAGACTGGACCACCACTGGTCTCAAATAGTTTCTTCAAGACCAGAAGTTCACATCGGACTCCAAAGCTCCAGATACAGCGTAAAGATGCAGCCACCCAGTGGACACCAATTTCATGGTACTTTTAAGATCAAAATGGCGTACGCTGGAGATATAACGTGGAGGACGCATTTCAGGTATAAACAGGATCAAGCATGGACGTCCATGAGAAGACTGTCTTCTCTGTTCTGAGGTCAGTTTGGAGACATTTTCAAACCTTCTGCTTCTTTGAGCTCATCAACAATATTAGAGGAAAACGAGCATCAGACGACAGCTCTGAGACTTACATTAACTCTGACATGGTGTGTTTCAGTCTGCAGTGTTACTGTAGAAAACACACAGTCAGACACAGTCATGTGACCAGCGCCCCCCAGACCCCCCCCACCCCCCATGTCCTCACTGTCTGCTATGACTGGCTGATTACAGATGGAGACCAGGAACCAGAGCGGTCAAATGGTTCAACAATGGAGTGTGTATCTGCGTGTTTCTGTTGTTGTGCTGCTCCGTGTGTGTTTCTGTGTGTGTTTCCGTGTGTGTAGGTGTGTGTGTTTCCGTGTGTGTTTCCGTGTGTGTGAGTTGTGCTTCAGTGTATTGGCTCCTGATAAATGGGCGCCTCTTTAAAGAACTTATCTCTTTAAGTGTTGCCACGGTGAGGGATGACATCATTTGGATCCCCCTGGCTAACTGGCTGCCATGACGACATCTCGCCAACCTATCCATTTGCCAGATGGACCGATAGTGTCTGCACAAGCGCACACACACACACACACACACACACACACACACACACACACAAGCACGCAGGTAATAGGGGGCCATGTGGAAATTACAGCCAGCTCCCAGTTCTGATACACACAGTGCTGTGATAGGAACACACACACACACACACACACACACACACACACTGATAACAGACACTCTGCTGCAGGTGTCTTATAGATGCACACACACTGAAGCAGGTGGCCCCGCCCCCTCCCTCCTCTTATCACAGCTTAGCAGAGAAAAAAAGCATTGAGGGGAAAAAAATTAAGTATTGATCAAATTAGCAGTTTTTTTTAAAGCATCCCTCATGGATGTGTGCGTGTTTGTGCACACTGGTGTGTGTGTGTGTGTGTGTAGACGGTGATGGGTTGGGGGGGGGGGGGGGGGGGGGGGGGGGGGGTCATGAGCGTTTAATGAACCCATCAAGCTGCAAACAAACTGGAAAGGCCAGAAGGACTGTTGACCTGCAACACAGACGACAGGAGAGCTGCAGCTGCTGGATCCCTGACTGATACGTTCGTTAACATCACCGAGGCAACCTGATGTCATCAATGAGGCCGGGGGGGGTGGGGGGCCGGGGGGGGGGGGGGGGGTGTCAGGTATTTGGGAGTGAACAGAAGTTGTGATAATAGTAGAACAAACAGCAGATTTAGAGCTTCCTGTCTGTGTATCAATGTTGTGGGTCGATAAGTCTTCACTTGGCTGCTAATTGTCTCTGGCTGCATGAGGACTGTGAGCTGCAGGGGACACAGGCTACAGGGGCCCGGGGCCCTGGGCCAGGCTACAGGGGTCCTGGGCCAGGCTACAGGGGCCCTGGGCCAAGCTACAGGGTCCCGGGCCAGGCTACAGGGGTCTTCGGCCAGGCTACAGGGGTCTTCGGCCAGGCTACAGGGGCCCCGGGCCAGGCTACAGGGGCCCCAGGCCAGGCTACAGGGGCCTTGGACCAGGCTACAGGGGCCCTGGGAGCTGGAGCCCCCCGAGCCTCAATAATGTGTTTAAAATATGTTTAAAAACCCCAAAAAAGTAGCGAAACAAGACAAAGGCTCAACTGTGGTCTGTTACCTTCACAGCGTCTGTGAACAAACCGCTGGTATTGTGCTATTTGGCTCGTAATTAGCGGCTAACATGCTAACAACATCAAAAGAAACAGTCCAGTTTTCTCTGCATGGAACGGGAACTTTATTGTGTCACTGCAGGAACTTGTAACATCACACAGGTTGTATTGTTGGGCTCCTGTCGGTTAACAGAGAATGTAAATCTATACACGCTGGACTGCTGTTGATGCTCACTACACTTTTCATCTAACCCCGTTTTCATTTTGCCGTCCCACGACACACACACTACATTACCCATAAGGCCACACCATTACCCATAAGGCCACCTTCTTAAAGGGGCCAGGCTGGCTCACAGCATTTCTTCGCTGTGAGAGAACGCGCACAACATCCTGTGATGTTTCCACGATTTTTTTTGATTTTTTTTATATTATATTATATATTTCTGAAAAATCCACGAATAACTAAAACCGAAATAAAGCTCGAATTAGCGAGGGATCACTGTATATACAGTCATGGAAAAAATTATAAGACCACCATTTTTTCTTCACTTTCTTGTTCATTTTAATACCTGGTACCACTAAACGTCATCATGTGACTAAAACAGACAGAAAAGAAAACACTGAATGCATAAAAGCAGTGTTTTTGGCAGTACAACGCCATAGCTATTGATGTAAAAACTTAAGTGATTTAGGTTATAATCAAGAAAACCATGGAAAATGGTAAGATATCAGCTCTTAAATAAAACTCTTACGAGCAATCTTTGTGGTTATCGTTATTGTCCAAACAAATGTACCTTTAGTTGTACCAGGCATTAAAATGAACAAGAAACTGAAGAAAACAAGGTGGTCTAATCATTTTTTCCATGACTGTAAATGTATCTGTCTGTATTAGTGCTTGGATTATTAGGATATGTAATTAATTCCATCCTAGAACAATATTTGACCCAATAAATCAGTTCAAACACATTCAGACTGGATCAATGATCAGACGTCTACAAGAACTTTAACAGCAGAAATGAATCCTTTATTTTCATCTGTATACATATCTAGCTGTGCATTTTTCATCTGTGTGCTACATTCAAATTACAGCTATTACATTCAGCAGTTTTAGACTTTCTGTAAACCTAAGTAATTTCAATGATACTTTATTGATCCGTGAAGGTAAATGATTAGTTGCAGTAACTGATTGATTGGTAGAAGGTTCCAGCAGCGTTCAGGAAGGAAGGATGGAGCAGGACTGCTCTCCTCCCTCATCTTCATCTCCACCCAGGTTCACATGGTGCTCCTCTGAGGCAGGTAGAGCAAAGGTGTGCTCTAAAGACCCCCCACCCCCCCCCCCCCCCCCCCCCCCCCCCCAGAGCAAAGGTGTACAGACGCAGCTGAAGAACAAACTGTTGTTCTGTGTGGAAGCAGAAATGACATTTCATAAATACATCAGCGTCTCCTTCAACACCATGAAGAGCCCATGATCCTCCGGGTGTGTGTGTACTACTGCATATGATTTATTTTTAACCTCAATAAATTCATATAGCCTATGTGACCAGAATTTCAATCATTTGTCCGGTAAATTGAAAACCTGCCGGTCACATTGTCCAGTGCCAATTTTTTCTAGCGGAAACACTGATATATATATATAGTCATGGAAAAAATTATTAGACCACCATTTCTTCTTCACTTTCTTGTTCATTTTAATTCCTGGTACCACTAAACGTCATCATGTGACTAAAACAGACAGAAAAGAAAACACTGAATGCATAAAAGCAGTGTTTTTGGCAGTACAACGCCATAGCTATTGATGTAAAAAACTTAAGTGATTTAGGTTTATAATCAAGAAAACCATGGAAAATGGTAAGATCAGCTCTTAAATAAAACTCTTATGAGCAATCTTTGTGGTTATCGTTATGTTTGTCCAAACAAATGTACCTTTAGTTGTACCAGGCATTAAAATGAACAAGAAACTGAAGAAAACAAGGGTGGACTAATCATTTTTTACATGACTGTAGATATATATATAAGGATCAGAAGTGCACCACAGCGGTCTGATGTCCCGACATTCTCATGTTTACACTTGTGTGTAACAGTTTGAACATATATAATCATATTATTAAGGAAGGAAGCATTTATTGTCATTGAACCAGCGTCCCAGTACAACGAAATTCCATCATATTATATATGATGAACTGGATGTTGTGTACTGTACATGTCTGCATGTGTGCTACCTCATGAATATGTACCTTTACATTTACCTTTACTGTGACCTTTCCACAGTTCCTGAAGGTGAAATATAGTTTTTTATGTATTTGAGTTTCTTCTGTGAACAGAAACCTTCTACTCGTCTCTTCCCGCCATCGTTGAAGAAGATTCCTCCCATCAGCCTCCTGATGTCTCCAGCTGTTCACGGGGACTAATGGGAGTCCTCTGCATGATCAGAGCGACACTTACTCATCCTTAAAATAAGTGGAATGTCCCTTTAGAGCTCTCTGGACTGAACTAATAGTAGTTTCCAGTGAATGAAGAAGTCAAACAAACGCTGTTAATGATGAGCTATATGTTCTGCCTCTGTGGAGCTCATCCTGCATATTCACACTGAAACAATACAAACACACACTGACCGGACTGACCTCACACACACACACACACACACACCGCACTCTCACACATGTATTCACATATACAAAGACGCAAGAGGAAACTTATTAGGTTATTATCTTTCCGCCCCATAAAATAGGAATAACTTAAAGCGCTGCTGCAATTAATAACCAAACTATAAATCTGAATAATCCCCATGAATATTATTCCATATTACACACACACACGCACACACCTACACACACACACCTACAGACACACGCACGGGGACCAGCAGGGTGTTTGGGAGCACCAGAATGATAAAGCCATCAGAGAACGTTCTGGATGGAGTGAGCCAAACATGAACGTGTGCATCAGAGCATTTAAGTATGTGTGTGTGCGTGTGTGTGTGTGTGTGTGTGTGTGTGTGTGCGTCCCTTAAGAGTGTGTTCTGCTTGGCAGCGTATGCATCATTCTCCATCTCCATGTAGAGGACCATTCCCAGTCTTATGTGCTGGATGCACTGGTTAAATCAATGCTCTGCCCTGCAACCTCCAATGAAGCACACACACACACACACACACACACACACACACACATAATGCTGTCATTTACTGTGACCTTGCTGCTAGACACACACACACACACACACACACACACACACCCGGAGGATCATGGGCTCTTCATGGTGTTGAAGGAGACGCTGATGTATTTATAAAATGTCATTTCTGCTTCCACACAGAACAACAGTTTGTTCTTCAGCCGCATCTGTACACCTTTGCTCTGGGGGGGGGGGGGGGGGGGGGGGTCTTTAGAGCACACCTTTGCTCTACCTGCCTCAGAGGAGCATCATGTGAACCTGGATGGAGATGAAGATGAGGGAGGAGAGCAGTCCTGCTCCATCCTTCCTTCCTGAACGCTGCTGGAACCTTCTACCAATCAATCAGTTACTGCAACTAATCATTTACCTTCAGGGATCAATAAAGTATCACTGAACTGACTTAAGTTTACAAAAAGTCTAAAACTGCTGAATGTAATAGCTGTAATTTGAATGTAGCACACAGATGAAAAATGCACAGCTAGATATGTATACAGATGAAAATAATAGAAAATAAAGGATCAATTTCTGCTGTTAAAGTTCTTGTAGACGTCTGATCATTGATCCAGTCTGAATGTGTTTGAACTGATTTATTGGGTCAAATATTGTTCTAGGATGGAATTAATTACAGATCCTAATGATCCAAGCACTAATACAGACAGATACATTTACAGTCATGGAAAAAATGATTAGACCACCCTTGTTTTCTTCAGTTTCTTGTTCATTTTAATGCCTGGTACAACTAAAGGTACATTTGTTTGGACAAACATAACGATAACCACAAAGATTGCTCATAAGAGTTTTATTTAAGAGCTGATATCTTACCATTTTCCATGGTTTTTCTTGATTATAACCTAAATCACTTAAGTTTTTACATCAATAGCTATGGCGTTGTACTGCCAAAAACACTGCTTTTATGCATTCAGTGTTTTCTTTTCTGTCTGTTTTAGTCACATGATGACGTTTAGTTGTACCAGGTATTAAAATGAACAAGAAACTGAAGAAAAAATGGGTGTGGTCTAATAATTTTTTCCATGACTGTATGTTTATGTCTCCTTAAAGGCCGTGAAGAGGAGCAGAGATGCTCCAGGAGAGTTAGGGTTAACCCTAACCCCCTAACCCTAACCCCTAACCCCTAACCCCTAACCCCCTAACCCCTAACCCCCTAACCCCCCCCTAACCCTAACCCCTAACCCCTAACCCTAACCCTAACCCCTAACCCCTAACCCCTAACCCCTAACCCTAACCCTAACCCCTAACCCCTAACCCCTAACCCTAACCCCCTAACCCCTAACCCCTAACCCCTAACCCCTAACCCCTAACCCCTAACCCCTAACCCTAACCCCTAACCCCTAACCCCTAACCCCTATCCTTAACCCCTAAGCCCTAACCCTAGCTCTTCACTGGGATGAACTCACCCGTCTGCCATCTTCCTGACACACATTCATGTCTCTACATCTGGATGAGCCTGTTTGGGTGTGATATAGACAGAACACATGTGCAGATGTGAGGTTCTGATCCACACCCTCCTGACCCGTGGTGACATCTATCTATCCAGGTCTAACCAGCACCCTTCCTCTTCGGTTTGCCTCAGCTGGCCAGTTGAGCCCCGTATCTGCTCATCCACACTGATCCACCTCCAACCCTCATGAGATCATTGATTCAGATGCTACTATCATTCTCTCCTATTATCTCTGTCTCGCACACACAATGCTGACAAAGTGGGGTCAGGACCACTGATCAGCCTCCACTTCATAGACCTCCTCCTTTCTCTTTGTGTCCTCCTTCATGTCCCCCAGTGTGTTGTTGTGCCTTTGTCCCTCTGATCTATGTCCTCCAGCTTCAGTCCCCCATCAGATACCATCAGAGCAGCAGAGGAAAAAGCTCCACGTCTCTTTCCTTCTTCCTCCTTCACAGTAAAACTCATCATCAGCGCTCGGCAGGCTGACAGATGTGCTGGGAGCTGACAGATGTGCTGGGACAGTAAAACAGTTTGTAATGGAGGTAATATGATTTAAAATGCTATCTATTAACCTGGATAGGCCTGTCAGGTGTGTGTATGTGTGTGTGGGAGATAAAACAATGGAGAGAATATAGAGCTGAACATCTAAATCACGGGGAACACGTCCAGACACCGACTCCAGGTCCAATTCATCCCATCAGACAAAGCAGAACCGGTCCTGCCAAAACAGATACGACGCACACAGACACAGCAGAGACAAGGCCAATGAGGAGACACGTCCATACGTCACCTGAGCAGGCCTGATAGGAGGATGTAGTGAGCTGTACGTATCCTCCAGGTAGCTCTGCAGGTTCAGGTGAGCCGAGGAACTTTCAGCAGGGACCCCTGAGTAGTTCACAGGCCGGTATGCAGAATGGAAGAATCCAGGCCCAGGTGGATCACACCTGCAACTCATTTCAACCTGCTCAGAGAGGAAGCTGACAGGTGTGTCAACTCTCCCCGATGGGACAGGTGTGGGAGGAGTCAAGACCCACGTTGAGAAACCTGAGGGCTGTACTACGAAGCGAGATTAGAGGGTTAGCGAGGTATGTTGAGTCTAAAACCAGGATTTCCAGAACCACGAAGGTGGCTCTCTTTCAACCTGGCTAGATCACCATGGTAACTTACTCTGCTAAAGCTTAACCTGGTCCGGAGCAGGTTATGTGCAGAGTTTAGGCTCAAATCAGCTATAAAAAGCACCGCCCTTTCACTTTCACCCAATCCTGTTGACTTTAGCGCCAGGATTGTGTAATGGAGGGAGAGTATTCAGAGACCGGACTGATCCGCTGGCTTCCCATGACCATATTCTCTATGAACGCTAGAGATTTCCAGCTGAGGGAATACGTTACATTTGTAATCTGCTAGAGCCATATATTGGCAGCGCCACCAAACGCAGCCGTGCGCTCACAGTAGCGCTAACGGTGTGCGTTTCTTTGCGTTTCTTTGTTTCTTTGCGCGGCGGGAACCTACATGCATTAGTTGGTGATGCAGAAAATCTGAGCCAGAATACTGGAATAAAGGTTGTACTTGTTCTTACTGAACTGCTGAATATGTTTGTAGTATTCCCTGGCCATCTGCCCACGCTTCAAATAAAAGAAGCGTTTTACAAAATCAGGTAACATAAATTAATAGTCCATTATATTGATAATCAGTGTGACGTGGAATTTCATGTGAAATGTTTTAATACAATTCATTCATAGATTCCCCAGGCTGATAGGGTACCTATTAAAGTGGCCGGTGAACGTATATTGGTATCACAGATAATATTAAATCTTAAATTAATTTCACATAGATTTAGCAAAAAAAACTAAAGTGATTTTCATTTATCATTCATAATGGGACAGTCAGACCTACATAATGTTTAAATCTGCTGCATTAAGTTTAAAGTTTAAGCGCTCTAAAAGAGGGAGGGAGATTAATTAAGGTTGTGAAATAAATATAGTGGTGAAATAAATATAATTTACGAATTTACACGATCTGCAATTTTTTGCCAGCACTCCTCTCTGGCTTTATTCGCACCTACAGTGTTGCTTTTGGCCGTAAAGATTTCTTTGAAATCCTCATAGCCCTGCATTATTAAAACCTGCTCCTCCTGACTGAAATATACGGACCGCCATCTATCCATTTTATCCGGAATAGGCGTCAAATGACGCGTCAAACGCCCCCTTTTATGTGAACGCGCACAGAGCAGGAAGCAGAAAGCCGCGATTAACAAAGATAGTTGATAACCACCGTCGTGGTACCAGTTATCTCTGATGGAGAGTTTCAGGTTTGTTAAGCCTGGCTGTGTCCAACTGGCTTCGTAGTTTCACCCCTCTGACCAACAGATCACATATCTGGTTGATTTTAATGTCTGTGTCGGTCCAACCGGTTCAGCAGTAAATGAAAAAGTTTTTTTTTTTTTTTTTTTTTTTTTCGGTCCAGTCCAGCGTTTCACATTCTCATCAGTAAAAAAATGACCTAAAACGCTCCAAGTCTGCAGGAGGCAACTGGTGAGTAAAAGGAGCGAAATCCAGAGCCATAAGCATCAGCGACTCTGTAGATGGAGTAAAAATCTGAGGGCGAGCAGAGAAGATAGAAGACGGATCAACACGGACAGAGAAAATAAAGCAGCTGTGGAAAACAGAGCAGTGTTTGCAGGATCCAATTCTACTGACACTTTTTCAGCCACAGACCATTTTCTGTTGTTTACGGCTTTATGAGCGCCTGACCTGTGTGTTGGTGTGTGCGTGATGCTGAGCGCCTGACCTGCGTGTGTTCGCGCGCCGGCGGGTGATTGAGGCTGATGGATGTTGACAGCTGCGGTGAATCACTTTCCTGTTGGTAAAACACCACATTGACCCCTGCAGCCCCGCCGGGTCAGCGCTGATCCGGCTGAAGCCGCCAGGCAGAGCGGGGAGCGAGTCCAGCTGAGATCACATGACATTACACCGACCTGCACGGCACCCCCGACACACACCGACACACACCGACACACACCCCGACACACACCACCTGACCCAAACACACACCACCTGACCCCAAACACACACCCACCTGACCCAAACACACACCTGACACCAAACACCTGACACCTGACAAACACCACAACACCACCACAACACACACAACACCTGACCCAAACACACGCCCACCTGAACCAAACACACAC
>JAGFBZ010000488.1:0-27880 GCA_018398805.1 Hirundichthys speculiger
GCGGCGTGATCGGTCCTGACACGCGGCGCCGCGGTGAAACGCTGAGAAGGTCAAAGAGCTGCTCTCGTGTTCGCCGCTAACGTGGAGGATGGAGCTGAGTTGAGCTGTGTCACCGTCGGTCTCAGAGAGGATGGAAACCGTTTTCCTCACGGGGGCTCCTCCTGTTCCCCGTAAAAGACGAGCTGCCGCATTGGTAGGGCTGTGAAAAAAAAATTGATTTGGCAATATATAGCGATTTTCGGCCGCCCAATATAATATTGATTTTTCAGCTCCTAATATCGATTTTTTTACAATGCAGTCAGTATGTTGTAATGGTTACTTAAATGTGCAAAAACACTAATAATAAACAATAAATAGGTTAGGGTTAGGGTTAGCAAATAGTTTTGACTCAGTTTGTCCTCTGAATGATCAATATCAACTGATGAACATATACAGCAAATTACGGAGCCCCTCTGGTGACATTTGATAAAAAAATAATAATGCGTGGCCACGCGTTATTATCCCGTGGCCACACATTATTATTTTTAGTTTAGTATTTTTAGATAATTAATACATGGCCACGAGATAATTATAGTAGCCATTTCCAAGTAGAGATTGATTGTTGCTTGCTTGATTCGTACTTTAACCAACAAACATGGACACTTTTGACTTAATTTCATTATATTTTAATATAGGAATGAATTACAATGACATTCTTAAGGCACGTGCGGTTAGGCATGGAGTATTGCTTAGCAAGAGACACTTAATTCGGCTGCTCAACGTATTAACTATCTCGTGGCCACAAATTATCATTATTTTTTTTTATCAAATGTCACCAGAGGGGCTCCATAGCAACTTGATTTTTCATCTTTACTTTTAATTTTGATATTAACTGGGAAGAATATGGCAAT
The DNA here is from genome assembly GCA_018398805.1 of Hirundichthys speculiger. Classification (NCBI taxonomy): domain Eukaryota; kingdom Metazoa; phylum Chordata; class Actinopteri; order Beloniformes; family Exocoetidae; genus Hirundichthys; species Hirundichthys speculiger. Next base: position 891 of record JAGFBZ010000488.1, read on the forward strand.
ATATTGTGATAATATCATATTGTGACCCAAGTATCATGATACATGTCGTATTGCCAGGTCCTTGCCAATACTCACCCCTACGCATCGGACGCACCGGCGCTCGATTGGTTGGTCTCCGGTGGGAGTTGATGGAAGTCGAGTTAACTGCATCATCAATCCTCAAACATATTGAAGTGATGGTTTTCTCTATCAGTCTGATCCAGGTCCTGCTCAAGGTTTCTTCCTCTTAAAGTGGAGTTTTTACTTGCCACTGTTTGGCATAAAGGTTTTTTTTTCTCCCTACGTGGGAGTTTTTTACCTGCCATTATCATTGATTGGATTTAATATTATAATCTTAGTTAATGATATTTGCTCGGGGGTCATGATCTGGGTCTCTGTAAAGTGCCTAGAGACAATTGTCATTGTAACAGACGCTATATAAATAAAATTGAATTGAACTGAATTGAATCAGTTATTGGATTTTAATCAAACGATGCAGCCTTATTGGCTGCGGTGGAAAACTGCTCTGACTGTAGCAGATCTCACAGCGGCGGGAAACAAAGGACTCACCTCCTCCCCGTCTCCACCACAGGAGCGCTCGAAACAAAAACAGCCCCAGACCTCCAAGGAGCCCCACCCTGCGGCCCCGTGACCCCCCAGGTGGCCCCGTCAGCGCGCCGGGGGCTCAGAGCCGCCCCCTTTATCGCTCAGTGTCCAGACTGGCCTCTCTGTCGGGTTATTTTAGCTGCGTCTTTGAGGAGCTCTGACCGCGGAGGAGTCGGGACGAGACTCGACCTCTGGGGGGGTTGCAGCACTGGTGTGTGTGTGTGTGTGTGTGTTATATGACAGAGCGCGTGGACACAGTTGTGTTTATTTGCTCATTAGTCCAACCATGTATGTGCACGTGTGTGTGTGAGAGTAGCTGAATCTAATGTTTCCATGAAATGAAGTATTTGCCGAAGTGCTCGTAGGATCTGATGTGTGTAAATGAACCAAAATGATGGTTTTTACGAGCTCGAGTTGTCTCGCGCGGCGGGCGGGGTGTTTGTGGCTGTGCACTGTGCCCGACAGAGAGAGAGAGAAGCGCGGTTCGCGAGGCAGACAGCAGCCAAGAGATGGCTTCAAACCTAGCGGTTTGAGTGCGTGTGAGTCTCTAAATCACCAGAAAAAGTCGCTAGATTTGTCGCTAGTCGCTTTTTACAAATTAAGTCGCTAGGGGGGTCTGGAAAGTCGCTAAGTTGGCAACACTGCTTGCCCTGTCTGCTCTGCTCAGCTCAGCAGGGCTCACTCGCAAGTCACGTGACGTCGCCAGATCACGTGACAAGTCATATCGCGGCCTTTGCGGTTAGAAAATCTAATTTTATGATATCGCGAGATTATCGCAAATGAAATTAATCGTTCAGCCCTATTTTGAACTTTATCCAGCTCTAAAGTTCCAGCTCTTCTATTCCCGGGGGTCTGCTGCGTACGCCTCCTTGACTTTGCTCCTCTGAAGTCTCGTCTTGGTTGATTCTGTGGTTGTTTTGATCGTCTGTTTCATCTGTTTTCAGTTTTTTGACAAAGAAAAAGATGTTTTGCACCAAAATAACCTGTAATTTCGAGCTGTTTATGTTCCCATCTGTCTTGAAAAGTGCCCTGATCACAGCTGAAGAGAGGCAGCACTAAAGCATGATACTACCGCCACCGTGCTTCACTATTAGTGCGGTGTTCCCTGGAACTTTGTCCTGTCAGACTGCGACCCATTTTCCCTCCTGGTTTGAGGTGGGAAGAAATGGCTCATGTTTCCGTCTGCTGCTGTGGACACAAGAAGATTCATGTTGCTGTATTCATGTACAGTAAATTTTTAAATTCAGCTGTATTATACAATATATAATAATATATATAATATATACTATAACCTACTAACATACAATATTAGTAAGTTCAGAGCTAAATCAAGATAAACACAGACAATTGTATCGTTACCTATCCATTCATCCATCCATCCTTTCCCTCATCCATCCATCCATCCATCCATCCATCCATCCATCCATCAGTGTCAGTATCAGTGAAAGACCATTTAATTATTGATAACAATCAATTAATCAACTAAAGGTTCATCCGGATCAATACTGTCCCTGTGAGGTGTGGGGGCCCCTGGCCTTGGAAGCTCTCTGCACGGCCCTGCTGATCACCTGTATCAGCTACATTTGCATAAATAACTCAGTAACTCCTCGGTCCATCAAACCGTTGCTGAGACATCTGAGAAGAATTCACTTCCTGGAGGTCTGACGTGGAGGTCTGAGGTGGAGGTCTGACGTAGAGGTCTGACGTGGAGGTCTGATGTGGAGGTCTGAGGTGGAGGTCTGACGTGGAGGTCTGACGTGGAGGTCTGACCTGAGGTCTGAGGTGGAGGTCTGACGTGGAGGTCTGACGTGAAGGTCTGACGTGGAGGTCTGACCTGGAGGTCTGAGGTGGAGGTCTGACGTGGAGGTCTGACTTGGAGGTCTGTGGGAGAAAAGCTAGCTGTGGGGGCGGAGCCTGTGGGAGAAAAGCTAGCTGTGGGGGTGGAGCCTGTGGGAGAAAAGCTAGCTGTGGGGGCGGAGCTTGAAAACTGCAACATCTCCAGCTGGAAGCTCAACATGTCATTGATCATTTCTGCTGCTGGAGCAAATTTAACCACTAATCAGGATTTAGCTGTTCACTGATTAATTTGCCTCTGAATATTATGATGAATCAATCCCAGGACTTTACACAAAGCCTTGTCAATTATTTTTCCGACTACTTGATGAATAATTTCGTCCAAAAAAGGTCAAACTGATGGCATAAGAAATAAAAGGTTTTTGATAGTCAGCTGCAGATCCAGCTGCTGGCGAATGTCCTGCAGGAACTGCTGCCCGGTGGCATCATCCCTAATCCGCTTCACCTCCCTAAATCGGGCCAACAAAGGGCCAACAAAGGGCCAACCGGGGCCCACGCGAGGCAGACGCACCCGCCTGGAAGGAAGCAGCTTTCATTAGCAGCTGATGTGACACTCGTCAGCTCAGTTCTGTGGGAGGAATATCGCTTCGCTTTCATTGATCTCACTGGAGGCCGCTTCAACTGGCATCCATTTTTTATGAGATGGAATCGGTTTCCGGGGTGGCAAAGCACAACACACACACATGCACACACACACGCACACACACACATGCACACACGCACACACACACATATTTACTTAAAATTTCATGGTTCAAGTCAGCTCGGTGAGCGGATACTTCACTGCTAATTATTTCCCAGCTGAAGCACCAGGAAGGTGGCGGCATGCAGCTTCACGGGAACAATGTGTGTGTGTGCTTGTGTGTGTATGTGTGTGGATGTGTGTGCGTGTGCATGTGAGTGCGTGATGCCGCTGCAGGTTTGCTCACGAATAAACGTGAAGCAGCCTCTCAGCCCACTGCTGCAGCTGCACACATTCAAGGCCTGATGAATTTATCAGAAGGGAAATGAGGCGCCGCGGCACGCCGTCTAAACTCACCGTCTAAACTCGCATCTAAACTCGCCATCTAAACTCATCTAAACTCGCCGTTTCTTCTCAGAGACAAAACCTCAGGTAGCGTGCAGTCAGAGGGATGATGGGATCCCTGAAACCGAGATGACATCACAGGGTTCATCACCTGACAGAGAGCTTTCTCTCTTTTCTATCTTTTGTTAGATTTTACTAAAATATTTTCAGCTGATTAGAAAATATGGATTTCTGACTGTGAACCCAAACTGGGAATGTAGAAGCAGAAAGAGGATCCAAGCTGACATGTTGAGAAGAGTAACTGGTAATAATTTACTGAATAATCAGAAACTGATCTGTCGTGAGTTTCATTGAAACTATGAATAGAAATAAACTAGATCAGAGGAAAATACTGTACTTTTTATTTCACTTCATTTCTCCGACAGCTTCATCCATCACTGACTTTTCCTCTCAATGTTTGGAACAAACTAAATGCAGTTAGACTTTAAGATCGTCAAGGCGCATTATTCTGTTTATCTTGTTAATCTGTTCACGTCCGTCACGTTGGAAGAGGTTTACCACAAACACAAAAAACAGATTAAATAGATGAAAGGGGGTTGAAAAGTACAAAGTTAAAAGAAAAAAAACCTAAACAAACATTTTTAATAGACGAAAGAGAATCTCTTGGTTAAAGGAGACACCGGCGTACTTTCTTCCACCAACGCCCTAACCCTAACCTGAGGCCATGATGGAGGTGTTGGACCTGAGGTGTTGGAGCCTGAACGATGACTCACTGATGTCGTGGCCATGATTCAGTGCATGTTCAGAAACTGGGCGTAAGACCTTGGCTTTGAAACTGATGTCAGTGAACCGGTGGACATCTCACTTCCATAAGCTGGTTGCTGAACCTTCTCCAGGTGATCGAGTTGCCTCGTCTCCTGCAGTTCATGTAAGACGATCGGCTTTTGTTTTAGGTTTTAATTTCATAAATTACTGGCTGTTTTCATGTAAAAATACTTGAACGTCTTTGTCGTATCAGTGTCTGCTGAATATCTGATAAATGGAGCTTCTTGTTCAAAGCTGGTTCCAAAGCTTAGTCCTTTGATTAAAATAATTGTATTTTCACTTCCTTTTAGCAGATCAATTTTCCTCTCGTGTGAATGAAACCGTTCAGACTTCACTTTCCTTTTCTGTCAGGTCTAATATCTCCATGATCATCTCAGAATAGAAACAGCCTTCTGGTCTCCATGTCTGATGAAGTGAAACATCTCTGCGGTCGTAGCAGCTCCTCAACAATGAAACCGCACATTTGAGGAGCTTTTTCTTCACAGAAGCAGCAGGTTAGGGTTAGGGGTTAGGGGTTAGGGTTAGGGGTTAGGGTTGGGGTTAGGGTTAGGGTCAGGGTCAGGGTTAGGGTTAGGGTTAGGGTTAGGGGTTAGGGTTAGGGTTAGGGTTAGGGTTAGGGTTAGGGTTAGGGTTAGGGTTAGGGTTAGGGTTAGGGTTAGGGTTAGGGTTAGGGTTAGGGGTTAGGGTTAGGGGTTAGGGTTAGAGTTAGGGGTTAGGGTTATGTCCTTGTTTCATCAGTCCCGTGGACCGATGCTCGTCCCTCCTGCTCCGTCGCAGTTTGAGTGGAGCTGAAAACGCCGCAGCCTGAAAGTGTGACTCTGTTTGGTTGGCGATCTGCTGCCCTAAGCAGATCTGCTCTCAGACGGTCGCTGCTTTCTCCCAGAGGAGGGGCCTGACTCTTTCCCAAGGGGGCAACAATGCTAACGGAGCCGAGTTTAATGAAATCACAATCGAGGTGAAATGGAGTGAAGGTTTAAAATGACGGGAGATGTCTTTTAAGGTGGTGAGCCGTGATTAAAGTGATGCTTTTTACAGGCTAACGATGCAGAAACCACATCTCTGATTAATGAAGCAGAGACTCAGCATTTCAAACCATCATTTTAATTTCCTTCGGTTGAACTGACTACCTGCTTTATTTTACCTGTTGTTTCAGAAAGAACTGACATGTCGTAGTGGCTCCTCCATCTTCCCGTTCACCATGGCAACAATGACATCAGCAGGAACATTGGGTCCAGTTGTGATGTTACAGATTCAGCACTACAGGCTTGTTTTATTGAGCCATTAACCGGACCGTTCCAGTTGAATCAACCTCAGGTCTGTTATCAGTTAGTAATGAGCGTAAACCTTTGTTAGGGACTGAATCAGTTAACGGAGCACACATCTGCATCATAACGACCTCTAACGTTGGGGCAGAAAGCAGAATAAGTAGCTCTTTTAACCCTCTGACCCTGACCCTGGTAGCGTGGGCGGGGCTCCCACAGACAACCGTGGTGATTCCAACTTCATGAGCGTACATAAAAGAGTTAAAAAAAAAGAAAAGGACTCTGCATACTAACCTAGCTGACATCCTCTTCTGGTCGCCATCGTTCTACATTCGTTCCATTTGACTGCCAAATGTTGGGCCTTCGACTGTTACCAGCAGTGTTGTTCTGATTCCCATACCGGTATCGGAAATTGCTCTGATACTGCCAAAAATCGGGATCAGTATCAGGATCGGTTTCGGTATCAGTATCGGTATCCGTATTGGTAAGTACTGGAGTCCAGGCACTAACCAATACCAAGTAACTTATATTTAATGATTTATTTACTGGTTACTTCAGTTACACTACCAGAAATAGAAATACTTTTTAATTTTGCACTACTGTTTTATACTGTTCTATTTGTAAATAAATACAGTGGTACCTCTACTTATGAACGTCTCGGCATGCGGAATCTTCAGGAAATTTCAGGATACGAAAGGTAAAAATACAGTACGCGCTGCTACTCTCAGCTCCCAGAGTTTACAGAACGTAAACAGACTTGTAGCTGCTCTGTCATTGGCTATCAGCTAGCATCTTCCTGGCTATCAGCTAGTGTTCTGTCTTCACTAAGCGTTGTTCCCACGAACGTAGACTCAGCTATACAGACAGCTAAACACTCTCCTAATCAAACTCCAAGGAACAGGCCGGTGTGTTGAGTTGGACGGTTTAATAAGGACAAAGTGTGAAACTGTTGACAAGACCAGAGATACATAAAATGTTGCATTAATAACACAAAATGATGTCTTGAGTAATGGCACTTAAATATCAAATGCACTGATTAGGTTAACATATAGTCAAAACATCACAAAATAATATGGCATATAAATTAAATCAGCCATTACCTGCCTAGGTTATACATTTTCCATCAAACAGCTTTAAACAACAAAATATGTTACTTCCTAAAACAAATAATAATGCACACATGTTGCTTAAATAAAAAGAAACAATATAACTTACAGATAATGCCGCTTTAAAACTAATGAAGGCATAGATGGCAACAGATGAGCACATGTGTGACTGCTCCTGGCTAGGTCTCAAGCAAAATGGTGCTGGGTAGGAAGTGACATTCAAACAAGTGACCTCATTTCCTGAGTAGCTCAGGTTAACAAAATAAAGACCATAAAGTAACCACTAGGGGGCAATAACTGCAGAAAGAAAATGTCTAATTCCATCACACTCCCCACCTGGCATCCCTAGGATGTCAAGCTGAATATCACTTGTGTGAGTTTCTTGGCAACAGGAGTATGACTTCAGACACTGGCCTTAAGTACAATTTCGGTACACTGTCTTTCATGACTTTCACCTCGATCTTTCTGACCTTTCCATCATCACTTGGGAAGGTTTTTGTGATCAGTCCTGTAGGCCAGTCATGTCTCTTTACTGAGTTGTCCTTCATCAGTACAAGGTCTCCGGTCATGAGATTGGGTCTCTCCTTTCTCCATTTTGGTCGACCCTGGAGACTACAGAGGTATTCCCTCCTCCATCTGTCCCAGAATGCATTGGCAAAGCTTTGAACTCGTCGCCACTGACACCTGAAAAGGTCGGTATCTTCAAAGTTGCCAGGAGGAACTTGCGGCAGGCCAACTTTCTGGGTGAGCAGCATAGCCGGAGTGAGGATGAGAGGCTCGTCAGGATCTGCAGACACCGAGGTAAGGGGTCGAGAGTTGACAATTGCGGTGACCTCAGCCATGAAGGTTGTCAGGACCTTGTGTGTGAGCTGTGCATACCCGAGCTTGAAAAACATTGCATCAAGAATCCGCCGTGTGACACCAATCATCCTCTCCCAGCTCCCTCCCATGTGCGAAGCATGTGGAGGATTAAATAGCCACACACAACCTTGATCAGTAAGGTAGTTGGACACTTCCTTGTTGCAGCCTTTGGAGTCTATCTCAAGTTCTCAACAGGCTCCAACAAAATTGGTTCCGCAATTGGACCTGAGCTGTTTGACAGGCCCTCTTACTGCAAAGAAGCGTCGTAGCGCATTAATGAAACTGGATGAATCCATCGATTCGACAACCTCAATGTGTATGGCACGCGTGCTCATACAAACAAAGATGATAGCCCAGCGCTTGCTGTTGGCCAAACCTCCATGTGTTCTCCTTGAGGCAACACACCATGGTCCAAACACATCCAGCCCTACAAATGTGAATGGAGGATCTGTGCTGAAACGATCAGCAGGAAGGTCTGCCATTATCTGCTCCTCCTGCTTCCCGCGCAGTCTTCGACATGTTACACAGTTATAGATCAAACTGCTGACGGACCTCTTTCCTCCAATGATCCAAAAGCCAGCACTCCTTAAAGCACCCTCTGTTAAGTGTCACCCTTGATGGCAGACCTGTTCGTGGTAGTGTCTGATGAGCAAAGAGGTGAGATGATGTTTTCCAGGAAGGATTATAGGCTGGCCTTCCTCTGCTGTGAGCTGTGACTTCTTCAGTTGTCCTCTGACACATAGAAGGCCTTCTGAATCAATGAAGGGACAGAGCTTACTGAGAGCAGACTGTTTAGGGACCTGTTCTCCTTTCTGGATAGAGTGAATTTCCTCTGAATAGACCTGCCTTTGAACGGTGAGCAAGATTCTAATCTTTGCATGATTTAGCTGTTCTGGTTTGAACAGCAGCTTACAGTCATGCCATCCGCAACAGGGACCTTCTTTTGCTGCTTTTGTGAAAGAGCAAGCAATGTGACACAGTCTGGCAACTGCTCTCAAGAGTGACCTCCAACTCGAAAAACGCTCAAAGCGCTCACTGCCCAGCTGAGATGACACATTTGTGGCATTCGTCACCACAACTGGACGTAGTTCCACATCTGTTTCGGGGTCAACTAGACTGAAAGCCTTTTGATTTAAGGGACTCTGTTGCTTGTCCACAAGGAATGCCGGTCCGGTCAACCAAGAGGAAGTTGCGAGCTGGTTAGCTGGAATGGCTCTAGTTCCATGGTCAGCTGGGTTGACATCAGAAGGAACGTAGTTCCATTGATCTTTGTTTGTGGAACGTCTGATCCTTTGTACTCTGTTGTGAATGTAGACGTAAAACAGTCTAGTGTCATTGAATATATAACCTAGCACCACTTTGCTGTCTGAGAAGAGCTTGACGTCATCAACCAGAATGTCTAACTCTGCAGATAAAGCCTCTGCCAGTTCCACCGCTAGAACGGCCGCACAGAGCTCGAGCCTTGGAATGGTCATGTCAGGCTTGGGTGCCAACTTGGTTTTCCCAAACAGGAATCCTATTTTGCTATGTCCCACATCATTTAAAACCCTCGGGTAAGCAACAGCGGCAATTGCTTTGGTTAATGCATCACAAAAGATGCAAATCTCTTTCCTCTGAGCTGTGGACAGCAGGATGGTAGTGTAGACTCTTGGGATTTTAAGATTTTTTAGGTCTTGAAGAGAATTGCACCACCTTTGCCACTGTTCAAGCTTGTCTTGGGGGAGTGGAGCATCCCAGTCACAAGTGTCAGTAGTTAATTCTCTCAAGATAGAGCGGCCCTGCATGCTGAAGGGAGCAGCAAACCCCAATGGGTCAAATAAGCTGTTGATTGTGGATAACACACCCCGACGTGTAAAGGGTTTTTCTGTGCTGCCTACACGGAAGGTCAGAGTATCTGTAGCAAGATCCCAACCAAGACCCAGGCTTTGCTGCATAGGAGGGGGGTCCTGTCCCATGTCCAGATCTTGCAGGTTGCTCGCTAGATCTTCTACTGGAAAGGCTCTCATAACTTCTGCAATGTTGGACACGATTTTATGTAGTCTGAGATTGGATTGAGCCAACATGTCTTGTGCACCTTTCAGCACTCTGATGGCGTCCTCTGCGTTGTTGAAAGATTTCAAGCCATCGTCGCCGGTGTACAAAGTTCCTCACTTCGGGTCCATAGTCCTGTTCACCCTCCATGGCTGTCCTCTACAGACCATAAACGGCTACTGCTGCTGGGGAAGGACAGCTGCCAAACACATGAACCTTCATGCGGTACTCTAACACTTCATCATCAAGTTGGTGGTTGTGAAACCACAAGAAACGGAGATAGTCTCTGTGATCTTCTCTTACTAGGAAGCTGTGAAACATCTGCTGGATGTCTGTCATCACAGCAACAGGGTCTGTCCTGAAACGCAAGAGAACCCCAAGTAGGGTGTTGTTGAGGTCTGGACCTTGTAAGAGCACATCATTCAGTGATATGCCTTTGAACTGTGCACTCGAATCAAAGACGATTCTTATCTTCCCTGGTTTCTGGGGATGGTAAACACCGAAGGAAGGTAAGTACCAATATTCTTTGTCAAGTTCTGGTGGAGGAGCTAGCTCTGTATGTCCATTTCTGAAGATTTCTTCCATGAAATCCACAAAATGCTGTCTCATCTCCGGTTTCCCATTCAGAGTACGACGGAGTGACATCAGTCGGCTGAGGGCTTGCTCTCGATTATTTGGTAGACACAGCCTTGGACTACGAAATGGGAGAGGAGCCACCCAACTATTGTAATCATCCTTCCTGAACTCCTTGTCCATGATCTGGAGGAAGATTTCATCTTTGATGGAGCGTGCTAAGTTGTCATCTTCCTTTGAGTGACTGAAGACTGATTCACTTAAGCTTGGACGAGTAGTAGCTGGAGTGACAGGAGATGTGAACTGTTTGCTTAAAACCCTCTCTTTGACAATGAATCTGTTCTCACAAGGCTTGAAGTAGCTGGGTCGGCCATTCTCAAGGACACTGGTTTTGAATGTGTTGACAGTTGGCCGGTGAGCTCCCCCAAGGCAGACGTCACCAACTATGACCCAACCCAGGTCCAGTTGTTGGGCGTATGGCTCGTTGTGATTACCCTTGCGCTGACTGCGGACTTTGTGCACTCGGATGATGTCTCTACCAAGTAACAAAAGTATCTCAGCCGAACAATCAAGAGGAGGAATTTTGTCAGCTATGGACTTGAGATGCATATGGCTACGTGCAGCCTCTGGCGTAGGGATTTCATCTCTATTATTGGGGATAAGGTTACACTCAATTAGAGTTGGCAATGACAGGTGAAGGTCTCCATTGGCTGACTCCACCATGATTCCAGAGGCCCTTCTTCCAACAGTGTCTGTGATTCCTGAGCATGTTTTGAGGGTGTAGGGAGAAACCTCACAAACATGTCAAAGAATGCTGATCTGGCTAATGACACATTGCTTTGGTCATCTAGCATCACATATGTCTTCCTTTTTTGCTCTGGGTGACCCTTTGGATAAACACTGACCAGACAGATTTTCGAACACGATTTACCTTTAAGACTGTCACCACACACAGTTGTGCATGAAGAGGTTGCTAGGTCAGTAACACACTCAGTAGACTCCCTACCATACTCTGTTGGTGGACTGGAACTTGTAGCCCAAGGTGCTGGTCCTGGATGGAGTGCTGAGATGTGCCGGTTGCTGTCACATTCTGAGCAGTGGATGTCAGCCTTACAGTCCTTAGCCGGGGGTGGGTTGTTGAAGCACAACATTTAAAAACATATGGAGTTATCCATCAGGAAGCGCCTTCGCTCTGGAAGTGATTTCTCCCGAAAGCCTCGACATTTCCTGAGGGGATGAGGTTTCTTATGGAGAACACACTGTTTGTCTAGATCCATGATGGGTCCTTTGTAGGAGTGAGAGGATGGCAAATTTTCTATCACAGTTTTACTGACTGATATTGGAGGCTTGGATTTCCAGGGTTTGGAGAATGATCCATCACCTTTAAATGTAGCTGAACTGGAGGTGGCAAAAGTGAAACTAGGATCATTTCTCGTCTCTGCATAGTTATACACAAATTCCACAAAGAACGAGAAAGGGGGATATGGAACTTGATGCTGTCTCTTATAGTGGGAACCCCTGAGTTATCCACTGTTCTTGGATGTTGTGGGGCAGCTTCTCGACTATAGGGTTTATTCCCCTTGCAGTGTCTAGAAAAGTGAGCCCTGGCAAATAACTCTTTCTTTGCAGCTTCAATTTCTAGGAGCAGGTCTCCAAGTTCTTGAAATTTCTGATTATCCCTGTTAGAAAGTTTAGGGAAGTGGCTGAGTCTATTAAAGAGAGAAGCTTCAATAGCCTCTGGAAAACCATAACACTTGTCTAGCCTCTGCCAAAGCATGTCCAAACCCACAGATGGGTTGTTAACATGAACTGCTCTTATCCTCTTGGCATGGTGTAATGACTCCCCACCAAGCCACTTAATAAGCAGGTCCAGTTCTTCACTAGGTTTGAGGTTAAGTCCCTCCACAGCATTAGTAAAGCTAGATTTCCAGGACAGATAACTAGCAGGCTGGCTATCAAATACTTTCAGACCAGCTGTGACAAGATCTCGACGCGCCAGATATACAGCTAACTCAGATACCCCATGAGCTTCTGATCGAGAATGGGATGGAAGTTGGTTTGCTGAGACTGTGTGGCGACGTGTGTGAGTAGCAGGAGCACTTCCAAAAGACACAGGGCCGGGGAGATTTTTCCGGGGGTTGCTTTGCTGCAGACCGTCTGTAGAACAAGCTGGGATAAGCCGTTGCGTGTCATGACCGACATAACGAGCTTCACTATCTGGGAGGTGTCTGTGTTGTGGAAGGGATGCAGCAGGTTCTAATTCTTCATAATTTTGTGCTGACATGTAGCTTTGACTTGAAGTAAAATGTCTTTGTATGTACTCACTAGTATGCTGCATGGACTGCTTTGATGATTGAGCATGACTGACTTTACTCCGAAGGTCACAGTTTTCTAAATCTGCTACAGCCTCAAACACTTGAGCCTCTGCAGAGGCAGCCTCGGCTTCACACTCTTCTTTTAGTGCATTCAATGTCGCCTCTATGCGTGCCTTCTCCACTTCCATATCTATTTGACGTTTTGCATAGGCTGCTCGTGTGCGTGCGGCTTCTGCCTTTGCACGGGCTTTAGCAACAGCAGCACTAGCTGAAGACTTACTAGAGCTTTGCTTGGAAGAGGTAACTGAGGCACCACACTCTGACCTGACCTCCAGGTCCTGAGCATCAGCGTTAATAGGGTTTGACATTGTTGAATGCAGGTAGGTGGTGGATGTATCCTCAATCCACGTGAAAAGATACTGGAGGTGAAGAGATCGTCTGTTCTACTCACTATAACTGAGAAAGGTGCCGCTGATGTTCCTTCACAGCTTATTGATGGTCCATCTTTTCACTGTTCTGTCTTCACTAAGCGTTGTTCCCACGAACGTAGACTCAGCTATACAGACAGCTAAACACTCTCCTAATCAAACTCCGAGGAACAGGCCGGTGTGTTGAGTTGGGCGGTTTAATAAGGACAAAGTGTGAAACTGTTGACAAGACCTGAGATACATAAAATGTTGCATTAATAACACAAAATGATGTCTTGAGTAATGGCACTTAAATATCAAATGCACTGATTAGGTTAACATATAGTCAAAACACATCACAAAATAATATGGCATATAAATTTAATCAGCCATTACCTGCCTAGGTTATACATTTTCCATCAAACAGAAAGATTGTTCAAATGTCCTTGAATCGGTTCTTTACAAAACATCAGGCGAAAACCACTGCTGAGAGATAAAAGGTGACGACGATAGCAGTTAAAAGGCAAATGAAAATAATTTTTTTCTTATTCTTTGTTTTTTATTATGTACAACTCTCATTTTATGTTTATTGTACATTAGTCTAATTGTAACATGTATTTGTTACATGTTTGATGCATTTTTATGATTTGTAAAAAAATATATGTCCAAATTTTTTTGGGCTTGGAACAAATTAGAGCATTTACATGGAAAAAGCGTCTCTACTTACGAAATTTTAAGGTTACAAAACTACTTCCAGAACCAATTAATTTCGTAAATAGAGATACCACTGTATTGACATAAATAGCTTAGACTTGTATTATTCACGTTTTACAACAATGATAATTATATTACAGTCAGGCAGTTTCTTTAATATCATACTCTGATCAGTAGTCGGTATCGGCCGATACCCACAGCCCAGCTGTGACATCACTCTGAGGTGTCACATGGCTCGCAGTTGTGTGAGTGTGATCCCACAACATACTAATAACTCGCCTCTTATTACAGTGCTGACTTTTTTTCCATCAATCTTTTTTTTTTTTTTTTTTTTTATCCTCTTCGGCTTCTTCTTTGTCTTTTATTCCTCCACTCTTCTTTTTCATCCTCAACTCTCCTCCCATTTCCTCTCCTTCCTCAATCCCTTTTCTGTTCTTCCTTTCCTCACTGTTGAATGTTCGATGAGTGAAAGTCCTTGAGTTATAAAACAGGCTTCAGAGGGATTTCAGGGAGACACAACGGCATAAACGGGAATAATATGATCCGATATCATCAGCTCATATTGTTGGTCTTTGTAGAAGCTTCCCCCGGTGGACTCTGCGAGCACGGAGCGGTTTGAGTTTGTCCCCGGCAGATCCGCTACATTTTGATTGCAGTGAGGAAAAAAACGATGATACGCGATATCAGATTATTTAGAGAAATAATTTCTGCCTCGTCTCTCGGGAGCTGAAGGAAAAATCCATGGTGATGAATGTGGCGCCAGAGGAGGTCGACCCGCGTCCAGCGGCACCGGTGGCACCGTGACGCTGCACGGGCTCCAGATCCATAGACTGCAATGAATATGCCGCAAAATAGCTGTGCAGCCTGGAAGTTTCAGCCTCTATTTATTTCACTGTTCCTGGCAGAGGGTTTGAGAAGCATCATCAACACCCATGAAGTATCGACTGCGCCGATGCGACGGGTGCAGAAATGCGCGGGGACAGGCCCACTGAAGAAAAATGAGATCCCCAAGACAAGATTCAGACTGCATAAAGAATGGATAAATTAACAGGAGGAATGCGGCGGTCCGCTCAGGTTGTCTGGCTTTCACGGTTTATTATTTTACGGAATTAGATCACGCGCTCACCTGCTCCTCGTTCGCGCCGTCTGATGTGATATCGATCGAGACGCGTCCGTGAGCAGCTGAAACACAAATATCATCCAGACTCCTTCACGTCGCAGCCAGAGACCCAGAAGATGACTGTAAATGGAGCTGCTTAATGTGGCTCTTTACACTGAGTTATTAGGCCATAACCACCTGCTGCAGGTGATGGAGAGCAGCTGCAGCGGTGATGGAGAGAGACTGTAGCGGTGATGGAGAACGGCTGCAGCGGTGATGGAGAGAGACTGTAGCGGTGATGGAGAGCAGCTGCAGCGGTGATGGAGAGAGACTGCAGCGGTGATGGAGAGCAGCTGCAGCGGTGATGGAGAGCAGCTGCAGCGGGATGGAGAGCGCTGCAGCGGTGATGGAGAGAGACTGTAGCGGTGATGGAGAGAGACTGCAGCGGTGATGGAGAGAGCCTGTAGCGGTGATGGAGAGAGACTGCAGCGGTGATGGAGAGCAGCTGCAGCGCTGATGGAGAGCGACTGCAGTGGTGACGGACAGCTGCTGCAGCGGTGATGGAGAGCGGCTGCAGAGGTGATGGAGAGCAGCTGCAGCGGTGATGGAGAGAGACTGCAGCGGTGATAGAGAGAGACTGCAGCGGTGATGGAGAGCAGCTGTAGCGGTGATGGAGAGAGACTGCAGCGGTGATGGAGAGCAGCTGCAGCGCTAATGGAGAGCGACTGCAGTGGTGACGGAGAGCTGCTGCAGCGGTGATGGAGAGCAGCTGCAGCGGTGATGGAGAGCAGCTGCAGCGGTGATGGAGAGCGGCTGCAGAGGTGATGGAGAGCGGCTGCAGAGGTGATGGAGAGCAGCTGCAGCGGTGATGGAGAGAGACTGTAGCGGTGATGGAGAGCAGCTGCAGCGGTGATGGAGAGAGACTGCAGCGGTGATGGAGAGCAGCTGCAGCGGTGATGGAGAGCAGCTGCAGCGGTGATGGAGAGAGACTGCAGCGGTGATGGAGAGAGACTGCAGCGGTGATGGAGAGAGCAGCTGTGCGGTGATGGAGAGAGACTGCAGCGGTGATGGAGAGCAGCTGCAGCGCTAATGGAGAGCGACTGCAGTGGTGACGGAGAGCTGCTGCAGCGGTGATGGAGAGCAGCTGCAGCGGTGATGGAGAGCAGCTGCAGCGGTGATGGAGAGCGGCTGCAGAGGTGATGGAGAGCAGCTGCAGCGGTGATGGAGAGAGACTGCAGCGGTGATGGAGAGCAGCTGCAGCGGTGATGGAGAGCAGCTGCAGCGGTGATGGAGAGCGGCTGCAGAGGTGATGGAGAGCGGCTGCAGCGGTGATGGAGAGCAGCTGCAGCGGTGATGGAGAGAGACTGCAGCGGTGATGGAGAGAGACTGCAGCGGTGATGGAGAGCAGCTGCAGCGGTGATGGAGAGAGAGCTGCAGCGGTGATGGAGAGCAGCTGCAGCGCTGATGGAGAGCGACTGCAGCTGGTGACGGAGAGCTGCTGCAGCGGTGATGGAGAGCAGCTGCAGCGGTGATGGAGAGCAGCTGCAGCGGTGATGGAGAGAGCGCTGCAGAGGTGATGGAGAGCTGCTGCAGCGGTGATGGAGAGTGACTGCAGCGGTGAAGGAGAGCTGCTGCAGCGGTGATGGAGAGAGGCTGCAGAGGTGATGGAGAGCAGCTGCAGCGGTGATGGAGAGAGACTGCAGCGGTGATGGAGAGCAGCTGCAGCGGTGATGGAGAGCGGCTGCAGCGGTGATGGAGAGCGGCTGCAGCGGTGATGGAGAGAGGCTGCAGCGGTGATGGAGAGAGACTGCAGCGGTGATGGAGAGCAGCTGCAGCGGTGATGGAGAGCGGCTGCAGCGGTGATGGAGAGCTGCTGCAGCAGTGATGGAGAGCGGCTGCATTGGTGATGGAGAGCAGCTGCAGCGGTGATGGAGAGAGACTGCAGCGTGATGGATAGCAGCTGCAGCGGTG
Source organism: Hirundichthys speculiger (assembly GCA_018398805.1). Lineage (NCBI taxonomy): Eukaryota > Metazoa > Chordata > Actinopteri > Beloniformes > Exocoetidae > Hirundichthys > Hirundichthys speculiger. Next base: position 17,521 of record JAGFBZ010000488.1, read on the forward strand.
ATGGAGAGAGACTGCAGCGGTGATGGAGAGAGACTGCAGCGGTGATGGAGAGCACCTGCAGCAGTGATGGAGAGCACCTGCAGCGGTGATGGAGAGAGACTGCAGCGGTGATAGAGAGCAGCTGCAGCGGTGATGGAGAGCAGCTGCAGTGGTGATGGAGAGCAGCTGCAGCGGTGTGATGGAGAGCGGCTGCAGCGGTGATGGAGAGTGGCTGCAGTGGTGATGGAGAGCGGCTGCAGCGGTGATGGAGAGCGACTGCACCAGTGATAGAAAGCGGCTGCAGCTGTGATGGAGAGAGACTGCAGCGGTGATGGAGAGCTGCTGCAGCGGTGATGGAGAGAGGCTGCAGCGGTGATGGAGAGCTGCTGCAGCGGTGATGGAGAGCGCTGCAGCGGTGATGGAGAGCGCTGCAGCGGTGATGGAGAGAGACTGCAGCAGTGATGGAGAGCGGCTGCAGTGGTGATGGAGAGAGACTGCAGCGGTGATGGAGAGCTGCTGCAGCGGTGATGGTGAGCAGCTGCAGCAGTGATGGAGAGCAGCTGCAGCGATGATGGAGAGCGTCTGCAGCGGTAAAGGAGAACGGCTGCAGTGGTGATGGAGAGCAGCTGCAGCGGTGATGGAGAGCAGCTGCAGTGGTGATGGAGAGCAGCTGCAGCGGTGATGGAGAGCAGCTGCAGCTGTGATGGAAAGCAGCTGCAGCGGTGATGGAGAGCGGCTGCAGCAGTGATGGAGAGCAGCTGCAGTGGTGATGGAGAGCAGCTGCAGCGGTGATGGAGAGCAGCTGCAGCTGTGATGGAGAGCAGCTGCAGCTGTGATGGAGAGCAGCTGCAGTGGTGATGGAGAGCAGCTGCAGCGGTGATGGAGAGCAGCTGCAGCTGTGATGGAGAGCAGCTGCAGTGGTGATGGTGAGCAGCTGCAGCGGTGATGGAGAGCAGCTGCAGCGGTGATGGAGAGCGGCTGCAGTGGTGATGGAGATCAGCTGCAGCAGTGATGGAGAGCAGCTGCAGCTGTGATGGAGAGCGTCTGCAGCGGTAAAGGAGAGCGGCTGCAGTGGTGATGGAGAGCAGCTGCAGCGGTGATGGAGAGCGGTTGCAGCGGTGATGGAGAGCAGCTGCAGTGGTGATGGAGAGTGTCGCTTGGCCTCCGCTCCACTTGTTAGGATTAATGCTGTTGCTGTGTGCAGTATCAGGGCTCCTGCAGGTTTTCTGTTTTTTACCTACACAGCATTTTCTCTGTTGGTGTTTCTGAGAGGCCACGCCCAGACGCATTCGTCACATAGAGGTTAATATGTAACATGATGGTTTAAAAAAAAAACAGTAGAAAGAAAGCAACAGCAACGGATGAGTGGACAAGCCTAACTTCGTTAGTACAAGCTAGTTACCGTATTTTATGGACTATAAAGCGCACCTAAATATAAGCCGCACCCATTTAAATATAAACTAAATATATATTTTGTCACATATAAGCTGCACCGGACTATAAGCCGCTGGTATCCAGGCTGAGAAATAAGATATTTACATTAAAAGATTTTGTACCATAAGTGTTGAAACTGATTGTTTCTGAACAGAACCTGTAACACGGCAGTAAAAGTTCTGATCAAACAAAACAGAAAAGTCATTGATGGTTTTATTCATTTTCCTCCTGTACACTAAAACCAAGTTGCTTTATTTTTCCTCCTCCTGTGTACTGAAACCCCCCCACACAGCAAAGACATCCGAAACGGATGTATCGATACCCGCGGCTGAAAAATCAATACTCTCTGGGGAAAAAATATCAATATACAATGATCTCTTGCCAATTAGCGGTTTAAGTTCTGTGGTTTTAGTTAATTGGAGATTTTCAGAAATATATAATATAAGTTTAAAAAATTTTTAAAAATTGCGGAAACATCACAGGATGTTGTGCGCGTTCTCTCACAGTGAATAAATGCTGTGAGCCAGCCTGGCCCCTTTAAGAAGGTAGCCTTATGGGTAATGGTGTGGCCTTATGGGTAATGTAGTGTGTGTGTCGTGGGACGGCAGAATGAAAACAGGGTTAGATGAAAAGTGGAGTGAGCATCAACAGCAGCCCAGCGTGTATAGATTTACATTCTCTGTTAACCAACAGGAGCCCAACAATACAACCTGTGTGATGTTACAAGTTCCTGCAGTGCCAGAATAGTATTAGTTGTTGTTAGCGTGTTAGCCGCTAATTACAAGCCAAAAAACAGCACAATACCAGCGGTTTCCTTCCTACGGTTCAGAGCCCAAAGGCTGTGAAGGTAACAGAAAGACCACAGTTGAGCCTTTGTCTTGTTTCGCTTCAGTGCCTCGTTACTTTTTGGGATTTTTTTTTAAACATTTTAAACACATTATTGAGGCTCGGGGGGGCTCCCGCTCCAGTTCGCAGATTTTGATTTATGCGGGGGGCGCCGGTCCCCATTAAACTGCGAAAAATAAGGGATCACTGTATATCGCAGTAATCGATAAAATCGCTCAGCTCTACTGTGGGTGGTCTGTGGGGGTCTGAGGACAAAGCCCAGCTGAGTCCTGAAATGAACTCTGTGAGCAGTCGTCCGGGGGGGCAACAGGCAGGCGCCAGCCACCGCTGGGCTGAGCCCCACGGTGGAGCTCCGCGACTGGCCTCGGCTCTGCCGTCACGTGGAGCTCAGCCGTCGCTGAGTGACAGAGCGCCGTGCAGTTTGAGCAAAAAGCTCTCGGTACAAACCTACGGGTCACAGGTACTGACTTAAATCTGTCCTTGTTTCAGATGTTGCCACTGACATTACATTTGAAACAAGGACCACCGGACCAATAACCCTGATCCAGGCCTCAGCACAGATAAGTGGGCCCAGATGCTCCCGGGTCCAGAGACGATAGGAGGCTCGCCCAGAGCAGACGGCCCCCTGGCTTGGTTCCCTGGCTTGGTCCCCTGGCTTGGTCCCCGGGGGCCGCCAGTCACAGTCACGGCGGTCTGTTAGTGCAATTAACTGCACAACGAGGCAAAATGTTTCTGTATGTAAATGAGTGCGCCTGAGCTCTGGCAGTCCTCTGGCTGAGCTCTGCCAGGAGACATCCAGAACTACTACGGCCATCTGTCAGCGGCCCAGCTCAGTGGCTCAGGTAGGGCTGCCATCATAACCCGAACCGTGCAACGGCCGATGGCAGGTACGCCCAGAGCAGGCAGGTGAAGCAGTGACCAGCGACTCGCCTCCGCCACAGAAGCAGAAGCCTGACGTGGCGGCGGCGGCTTGCAGCAGTCCGTTATTAGCAGCACAGCTCTCAAAGCTCTTAATTCACAGCTGAGATGTCAGATTGTCAAAAAAAAACATGCCAAGCAGCAAAAGTGACGACAGCCTGCTGTTAACACCGTAGACTGTCATGCAGCTGGAACAGAAAAGAAAAAGCTACACCATCATGCATAAAAATAAACATAGTTTCACCTCTTATACAGCTGTCTAGAATGTGATTTATTTATTTATTTTAATACTGGTACCAGGCAGCAAAGATGATTATTTCTGCTGTAAAACAGACATTTTAACACGGTCTCAGTGGAGAGTAGCTCCTCTAGTGGTCAGCAGAGGAACTTCACATCTCTCTCCTTCCAGGATGGAGTCAGTTGAGCGATCAGACGAAATAAAAGCAAACCTTTCCCCAGTTATTGATCTGCAGACCGTCCAACGATATCTGACACGTTTGGAAGAAAATGTCTATCTCGAGCGCGGGCCTTTCATCAGAAACCACGCAGTTAAAATAAATCTAAGATGCAGGTGTGGCATCAGAAATGAACCTCGTTTCTCACCTCCATGTCAGAAATGTCTTCAAGAATAAATAAAGCAACACATCCTGCGAGTGAGGCGCTAATTAACTGTGACATTTGTTTTAGAAGGATAAACTGCTTTTGCATTTGATGAATTTATAACTTTGACCTTGAAGAAGGAGCTGATGAGACAAAGGCCTGTTTTTGAGATTAAAAAAAGGCGTTTTTTTAAATAAAATAAAATTCTGTGAAAATACTATCCACTAGGTGGCAGCACCAGTCGAAACTGGTCGTTACCGCTGCATTTGGAAGATGTGAAAACTTCCGGTTACAGTAAACCTCTAATGCAGCTGCCGCCTGAACATGAATCTCCTCCACAGCTTGGACCGACACAGATGGACAGAGCAGCCGCAGCTGTGTTCGCTGCTGCAGCTGTGTTCGCGGCCGCAGCTGTGTTCGCGGCCGCAGCTGTGTTCGCAACTGCAGCCGCCAACACAGCTGCAGCCGCCAACACAGCTGCAGCTGTGTTCGCGCCTGTAGCTGTTTTCGTGGCTGCAGCTGTGTTGGCGGCTGCAGGTGTGTTCGCGGCCGCAGCTGTGTTCGCTGCTGCAGCTGTGTTCGCAACTGCAGCTGTGTTCGCAACTGCAGCTGTGTTCGCGGCCGCAGCTGTGTTCGCAACTGCAGCTGTGTTCGCAGCTGTTTTCGCGGCCGCAGCTGTGTTCGCAGCTGCAGCTGTGTTGCAATGCAGCTGTGTTCGCGGCCGCAGCTGTGTTCGCAACTGCAGCTGTGTTCGCGGCTGCAGCTGTGTTCGCGGCTGCAGCTGTGTTCACGACTGCAGCTGTGTTCGCGGCTGCAGCCGCCAACACAGCTGCAGCCGCCAACACAGCTGTGTTCGCTGCTGCAGCTGTGTTCAGCCGCACTGTTCGCAACTGCAGCTGTGTTCGCGGCTGCAGCTGTGTTCGCAACTGCAGCTGTGTTCGCAGCTGTTTTCGCGGCCGCAGCTGTGTTCGCAGCTGCAGCTGTGTTTGCAACTGCAGCTGTGTTCGCGGCCGCAGCTGTGTTCGCAACTGCAGCTGTGTTCGCGGCTGCAGCTGTGTTCGCGGCTGCAGCTGTGTTCACGACTGCAGCTGTGTTCGCGGCTGCAGCTGTGTTGGCGGCTGCAGCTGTGTTGGCGGCTGCAGCTGCAGCTGTGTTCGCGGCTGTGTTGGCGGCTGCAGCTGTGTTCACAGTTGCAGCTGTGTTCGTGGCTGCAGCTGTGTTCACGACTGCAGCTGTGTTCGCAGCTGTGTTGGCAGCTGCAGCTGTGTTCGCAGCTGCAGCTCGGCCTGATGAATGGAGGGACGTGGACGGCGGCGAGCGCCTCAGATATCACGTAGCCTCCTCCTCCAGTGTTTGCTCCTGTTACCTCCGTCGTCTGTGGGCTGGAGCTTCTTTTAGTTTAAACTTTGTTTAATCAGACAGCTCCAATTACCGTCTTCTCGTCTGCACCACCTTGCTGGAAACGGTTTGCACATTAGGGCTGTGTAATTAATTAAATTTTAATTACGACACCAAGTTCGGCTCCCTGAGATTAAAAAACAGCGTGTTTGAGGAAGAAATGGCCACGTGTTTTAAATGACTTTAGGCACAGACTCAACGTGGCCATAGATGAGTGACTCCTTCCTCCTATTTGTCTGTAACATTAATTATTTTATTTAAATGATCAAGCTGGGGTTCATGACCATAAGAGTTTCAGGGATTATCAATATTTGCTATGTGGGCCTTTAACTTTTCTCTTTTTCTTGTGTGAGATGATTTATTTAGGTGATTTATTGGCACAAAACTGTCACTTTGTCTGGACTCAGTCTGAAAATATGATTAGCTGCAACTTTTCAGGGTTCTGTGACGTCAGCGTTTAATTATCCACACTACTCTGCCAGTCATTTCTTTCATGTTTCATTTCCAGACCGTTACATTCAAGTTCTTCTTTGTGTTTTCTTTCTTTTTCTTTGCTTTTTTTTGCAAAGTTTAGAAGCTCGATATTTTGACTCACCAACTATTATTGCATTATTGCATGTTTTATATATACTTTCTATACACTTTGTCCGTATGAGCGACCGCTTTCACCCTTTAAAAATAAGAAAAACAGAGAGGAACAGTGAAGCTCCAGGGTTTATGGAGCCGCGTGGAGGAGGAATAATGATTTTCAACAGCCGGGCGGCTGTACATTTCTTCAGTTTTCCTTTTTGCAGCGTTTTAACACCAGTTCAACTCATGAAAGAAAGACTGTGCCTAAAGGACGGATCAGTAGCTTCTGTCTTGTCTGAACTGCAGATAAAGAAATTAAAGTGCCAGACATCTTTGGCGTGTTGCGTTAAAGCAGTTTGTGATTAATTCCACTCAGATGCTGCAGCTCCGCCGACAGTATGTGGTCTCACAACAAGGCTCATCAAAATGCAGCAGGATCCTCCAGGTTTAGAGAAGTCAGGGGTTTCTCTTAAGACAAGCAAACAAAGCCGAAGGTTTTAGCCAAACCAGTGCTGAGGGGCCGGAGCGGTGACCTCTGCAGCGCTGCAGCAGACACGCTTCACCGACCCGTTCACCGCTGCAGCCAGTGAAGACCAGACGGGCGATGCAGCCATGCACCACGCAGGGACGCTTGTTTGTAAAACCAGTGATGCTGAGGGTGTAAGAGCGGCCTGACAGAGGATTTAAAGGGTTTATTGGACGGTTTTCAGTGGTTAGATGAAGGATGAAACTGCAGTAGAGGAGCTGCTGGAACAGAAAAAAGACAGAAGAAACAACAAAAGGTGTCTGTTTAGTTGGAGGAAGATCATCAGCTTTGATCTGGGACAGACTCAGAGGTTGACGGCCTTTAACTCCACTCAGCTCTGATCTGACTGTAAATGTTGGAGCAGGTGTTAAACATGAAGTCTGCTTTCGCTCTGAGGAAATGTAGAACTTCAAGCAAACAAATGCTTAAAAATAAATAAACTGTGAATTCTGCAGAGCTGTTAAAACTAAAATAAAATGCTGTTGCACGTTGGTGAAACTCCGGTCCAGCAGCTCAGGTGTCGGAGCAGAAATGTGAGCAAACGTCCTCTCAGAGTCGGACTTTCATCTGCAGCTGGAGCAGAAACAGCTTCCTGTTTCTGAGGCTTCACTAGAGCCCGTTTCATCTCTGCCGGTGCCATTAGAGCCCGTGGCTGCAGGTTCTGGTCCTGATCGGGCTTCTGCAGGGTCTGGTCCTGATGGGGCTGCTGCAGGGTTCTGGTCCTGATGGGGCTGCTGCAGGGTTCTGGTCCTGATGGGGCTGCTGCAGGGTTCTGGTCCTGATGGGGCTGCTGCAGGGGTTCTGGTCCTGATCGGGCTTCTGCAGGTTCTGGTCCTGATAGGGCTGCTGCAGGGTTCTGGTCCTGATGGGGCTGCTGCAGGTTCTGGTCCTGATGGGGCTGCTGCAGGGTTCTGGTCCTGATGGGGCTGCTGCAGGGTTCTGGTCCTGATCGGGCTTCTGCAGGGTTCTGGTCCTGATAGGGCTGCTGCAGGGTTCTGGTTGTCCTGATGGGGCTGCTGCAGGGTTCTTGTCTGATCAGGCTGCTGCAGGGTTCTGGTCCTGTCGGGCTGCTGCAAGGGTGGTCCTGATGGGGTGCTGCAGGGTTCTGGTCCTGATCGGGCTGCTGCAGGGTTCTGGTCCTGATGGGGCTGCTGCAGGGTTCTGGTCCTGATGGGCTGTTGCAGGGTTCTGGTCCTGATGGGGCTGCTGCAGGGTTCTGGTCCTGATGGGGCTGCTGCAGGGTTCTGGTTCTGGCTTTGTGCTGCAGATGTGAGAGTTAGAGATGGAGGAGAAAAAAACCAACATTTATAAACGGTGACAGTAAAATATGTTCTAACAGTCAAAGTAAAAGCCGAAGGCTCAGGATACAGAAATAAGAGAAAAAACAATTAAAAACAAGCATAATTAAACAATTTCATTTGTTAAAAAAATCTCAACACTTGTAAAAAAAAAAATCAAATGAGGCTAATTTGCAATGAAATGGAATTAAATATTTTAATCACTGTTCATTTATTAAACTGAATCATTCTTTCTGCTGATTCAGTTCAGCAGCAGCTTCAACGGCCTCATCAGGCTGTGCACGTGCTGATAGAGTGGGCGTGCACGTCATGGGCGTAACCACGCATTCTTTGGGGGGGTCGTGTCCCCCCCAATACTGGGAAAATACCAATCTGTCCCCCCCAATATTATGTGTAAATATGTTAAATATTTCCTCCTTTTATGAAACCTGGCTCAACAGTCCGTCTCTTGTTATTTCCAAATATTTACCGATCAATTTATTTCCGTTTATAAGGAACACTAAAGTGTGTGACCTCCCCCTCCCAGTTGTACACTTGGTTGCGCCCATTTAACGGCTCTCGGTTTAAAGCGGCTCCGACAGAGGAAACAATAGAGCGTTGAATGTGAAAGGAAGGAGGGAGCAATTTCTTTACCCAAAAAGCAGAAAAAACAGGACATACAAAGTTTTTTCAGACAGTAAGCAACTAGATAGCTAAAGAGAAGTGATGTTGTCATACTGAGTGTGTTAATTTTAAATTAATTTGAAATATTTAACTTGTTAAAAAGGGCTCAGTTTGTTAGTTGAGCTAGCTAGCTTGAAGTGAAGAGACTGATCATATGATGTCTACTTTTGTGTGCTGTTTTTCTCTCTGTGTGGTGTGTGTATGTGTTGTAACGCTAGAAATACAGCAAAATATTAAGTACCAAATTAAAAAGATCCTCAGGGTCAGTTACGTTTCTGGTCCAATAATAATATCTGGTCATAATGAGGCAGCACATAGAGACAGGCGAGGGATGCTGTAAGGACAGACCAGACAGGGACAGTCTGAAAATGGATGATCAGGTGAGACACTGGAATACAAGACTCAACAGCTTGAGACATTGTTTTAACCTAAGCCTAAGTCAGTAGTAAAAAACAGTAAGAAAAGCAAATATTCTAATAAAATTTTCTCAGGGTCAGTTATTCTTCTGGTAAAATAATAATATGGTCATAATGCAGGCAGCACAGAGAGGACAGGGAGGGATTGTGTAGGACAGGCCCACCTATTTTTTTTAATGTCAAATGAATAAATCTATATATATTCAATTACATCAATATTTTACATTTAATTCTTTGTACAAATCTATGATTTCATTCCCATTAAATGTTTCACTGTAAATGTGCAGACATTCATTTTGAGACAAATCAACAAATACAAATTAACCTGGATTAAAAGTCATCATGTGCTATGGACTTTTTGTTGTTCCAATCACAATATTATATCAACAGCTTTAGGCAGGTAATTTTTCCCACTGGAAGCTATCCTATTCGCTACTATCTCAGAGAAATTGCAGACATTCCTTTAAATGTGATTTCAGATGGTCAATAAATAAAATCACAGAACTGTGGGAAATGCACCTTAAAAAAATTCTGGGGGAGGGCTCTCATTTGGCCCCCCCAATGTCTATACCATGGTTACGCCCTTGGTGCACGTGCTGAAAGAGTGAGCTCGTATCAAACTAGAGCTGAGTGATTTTATCAATTCTGCGATATATATCGATATTTTATTTCCCAGAGAGTATCGATTTTTCACCGCGGTACGATATTCAAACTTCTTTCTAAAAACCCCCGTGTCCCACCTTAAAAGCTTGCAGCAACAATTTCCACGTTTAAATAAAGACGTTATTTTTCTCAACACATCTTTATTCATTTTGTCCAGCATTTGCAAGCTGCCTGTCAGCCATATAATGTGTAATTGATGCTGTTCAGTTCAACTGACCTTTCAGTAAGCACCGCCCCCTTCCTAGTTACTGTTGCTAGGTCAGACAAACTTTCTGCTCCTCCATTAAGGACTGTATTAATTCGCTATTTTTCTGATGTGTATCATTAGTGTTAATATTATACTATAATAACTCCATGGTGAAATATTGCTGATGGGGACCTGCAACAGTGACTCGAGGTGTCCAGAACATTTGGAGGGACATTTTTATTCTTTTTCCCAAACCAAAACAAACGCTGGAAAAATGCAGACTGTGGTTCAGTTATGTGTCCGTCCACACAAGCAACTGAACGTGGGGAAAGTTACAAAACACACCTATATTTACTCCAAGGTAAGTTTACTTTGTTAATTAGATGATTGATTTAAAAACCGTTTACTACAATTAATAATATGATTTAGCAGCAGGGAGGGTGATGAGTGAAAACATCTCTCCGTTAGCATTAGCTCTGGTCCATAGGTCTGTCCCACACCAGAGCTATGTTAACATGAGACAGCCGCAGCATTATATTAATATAATTAATAAAGCGACGTTTACATCACTAGCCTCACCTTATATCTAACAAAATAAATATCCAGGGCCATATATATTTGTAGACAACAAGCAGGCTTTAGGTAGTAGCTAGCTCTGGTCCATAGTGGAGAAGTTCATCGACACATGGACCAGAGCTAATGCTATGCTAACAGAGAACTCATCACCCTCCCTGCTGCTAAATCATATTATTACTTTTAGTAAACAGTGGTTAGATCATCATCTAATAAAACAAAGTAAACTTACCTTGAAATGAATGTAGGTGTGTTTTGTAACTTTCCCCCTTCAGTTGCTTGTGTGGAC
>JAGFBZ010000488.1:29075-90738 GCA_018398805.1 Hirundichthys speculiger
TGGTTGACCAGAAACCATCTGGCTCCAGTCAGCAGCTGGTGGATATGAAGCCCCGCCCCCAGACAGGCTCGGTTACCATGGTACCAGCTTTGTAAATGAGATGCTCCCCGGTATCACCTTGTCTACACTGAGCTGGTACCGAAAGTGAGCGACCCGCAGAGATTCAGCAGTAACAGAAAATTAACAGAAAATTAAGCTGCTTCCTGTTTCCTCAACGAGGACTGAATGATTCACGTTTCTATCGCCGCTGCAGCTGTCGATGAACCATCCCGCAGGCTGCCTGTAAATGCCGGAGGTCCCTTTAGATTATTTTCAGCATTCAGAGAAGTGAAGCGCTACAGTAAAGCAGCCCTTGTTTCTCAATCATTTATATCGATGTGCGCTTCCTGAATCCCGCCAGCGCTTGGAGCTCATCGTGAACCGATACCTCAGCTCCGCCCGGGCCTTCCCCGAGTAGAGGTCACCGAGCTCCGGGGCCCAGCGAGTCCAAGCGGGGTATCGTATGAAGCTTTATCAATACCGCACAGAGGTCTGAGGCCACGCTGATACCAGATACGATCACTGCAGCCTTTGATATTATTGACTCTGTGGTTGCTGCGTTGATGAACTTCTGCACCCTCCTCCAGCCGAGCGCCTCTCTGGGCTCCGGCGCTGCTTTTAAGGTGCTGCACGCACCTTAATGAAGCCGTATGTGTCATGTCTCAGCTTTAATTTGAGTGCATTTGCATCAGTACAGTTGCCAGCGTGTGTGCTTGCAGAGAGACTCCAGGACGAGCAGGGATGCAGACCTGGTTTAATGTTGGTTCATCAGATCTGAGATCCGTCAGGATAAACCGTCACCGTCTCAGAGCAGACAGCTCTGATCATTTTTTAATGATGTTGAAGCTAATTTTACATACTTCTCCACCGGTTTCATTATTCATGCTTGTGTGTGTCGCGACCAGCTCAGAACACAGATTTATTTCTTGTTCACTCTGACCGTAAATGAAGAAATCAGCCCAACGTTCTCGTGAGCTCAACTGCAGCCGCTGGTCCTCCTTTGGGTGCTTGGATTCGTTCATATTTCAGGACAGCCGCTGAAGCTTCCTGCAGACCTGATGGTGGGTTTCTCCACTCTACATGCTGACATGATGCGGCATAAATCACATGTCGGGTTCTTTTTTTAAATGTGTTTCAGCTGTTTCAACCCTCAGAGCCTTTAGCGTCCTCATGTCAGATGAGCGGCGCCAAACTGAATCAATTGCCCCGCCACGTGTACTTCAAACCCACCCTGATCTTCTCCTGAATCTGGCCAAGTACTCAGACCATGTGGTAATAACGGTGAAATAAAACAGGAAGCAGTCCCGTGGCGGTCTGGAACCCCAGTGTCGTCCACCGGCTGAGATCCGCCGGGATCTTGTCACTTGCTCATGAACAAACGCCGCGGAGTGACGTTTGCTGCCGTGGGAATGAAAATGAGCGGACTCCACCGCTGGAACAAAGCGATGCTGCAGCCTGGAGCGGCCGGCCGCCTCCAGCAGAGGCAGACGGCCGTCACCGGTAGTTACCGTGTACGTACCCGGTGTTGAACACGTTCAACAGATTCATCATCCCCTTCAGGAGCTCAGGACTTTGATTTATTGATTTCTTTTAATCGTTGCATGTAAAATGAGTTTCCTGCAGCTTTTCTAAAGAATTACAGAACGTATTAATTATTTTATGAGGCCTTTTTGTTAAATATAAATTAAGAGAGGAACATTTCAAGAGCAGCTACACAATTTTGCTTTTTATAAAACGTTAAAGGTCCATAAATACATTACTTGCAGGTCGATGCGTAACAATGAACAGATGTTCTTAGTGACTGGACTCCAGCAGAGAACCACTATTTCTTCGCTGCACATGTGTTCTACCTTCGTCAACGCTGTTGCACATTTAACCCTCTGTGCACGTTTTGACAGGTGATTGCACAGTAAAGAAAGCATGAGAGGTTTATGAGTCAAAGATGGAGTCGTCCAGCTACTTGCACTACGTAAAGCTCATTACTTTCAGAAGCTTCCTGCAGCACCGGCTGGAGCCTCTGCAGGCCGACCCCCATCACTTTCCGGGTCACATTCGAGGTCCACAAATGATTAGGGCGTAGCGATACACTAATCTCACGATACGATACGATACACGATATTTGGCACACGATACGATATATATCGATATTCATCTTACAATACATTTACATCATTTTCTGAAAGATTTTAAAGGGACAAAGTGATTTTGGTGACATCTTGTGAGTGTTCCAATGACTCGAATTATTTGAACTGAAAGCATCAATTACACATTATATGGCTGACAGGCAGCTTGCAAATGCTGGACAAAATGAATAAAAGATGTGTTGAGAAAAATAGTTTTATTTATTTAAACAGTGGAAATTGTTGCTTGCAAGCTTTTAAAGGTGGAACACGGGGGTTTAGAAAGAAGCTTAGAATATCGGTACCCATGACTGAAAAATCGATACTCTCCATATCGATATATATCGCAGAATCGATAAAATCCCTCAGCTCTACAAATGATATTGTTTTCGTGCCGAACAACCCAGCATGACTAGCAGTCCTGGTTTTAAAACAGACCCCTGACCAGTAACAGCAGGGGGGGCGTGCCAGGCTCTCTGAGCACGCTCGACGTCAAGACTTGTTACTTGCAGTTCTTCGTCAGGGTGAACTAGACTGAAGACAAGATAATGTGAAGCTTCTGAAAGGCTGGAACCATTACAGTCACATCCTGAACATGCTGGTGCAGACTGGGTAACTCTCAAGGCTTTGAATCAAGGTGACTGGACCAGGGCCGGCTCTACTCAATTTGGTGCCCTCGGCGAGATTACACCCCGGTGCCCCCCCGAGCCCACTACAATTCAATGACAACAACCAACTGAGCAATCACGACAGTTTAATTTGAGCATTACGACAAACTCAATGGTAACAACAGTTACTTTCAACTAAACTTGTCGTTTAACTAAAGACAAGTTTACACGTCTGGACTTCCTGGCAGCAAAGGCATCTATGGTGTCATCAAATGATACCTGCCAAGACATCTCACGGTTTATACTCATCAGGGCAAGTCCATTTAAGGGTGACTGGCGGAGTGGCGGCGCCCCTCCAGCAGATGGCGCCCTAGGCGTCCGCCTATATCGCCTATGCCAAGAGCCAGCCACGGACTGGACTTCCTTCTCTTTGTTCTTGAAGATGTTTCAGCTTCCAGCCAGAAGGGTTGGTCAGTTCAGACTCAGTGGGGGGGAGGTTTGAGCTTTAAAGTCCGTAAACTCCTGTAAGTCCTGTCCCAGTTCTTGGTCACAAGGTCTGAATGGTTGTGAAACGATCTGGGTGGGACACTGGAGGCTGAGCCTTCCTCCTCTGCTGGATGTGGGATCTTCACGTCTGACATAGATGGGTTCGTTTGCTCCTCTTGAGTAGGTTCCTGTCCTCAGAGGAGAGTCCCTGGTCCCTGAAATGGAGGTGGACCGCTGTTCACTCCTGCGTTTGGACCGCTGAACTGCCGTGTCCTGTTCAGTCCTGCGTTTGGGCAGCTGAACTGCCGTGTCCTGTTCAGTCCTGCGTTTGGACCGCTGAACTGCCGTGTCCTGTTCAGTCCTGCGTTTGGGCAGCTGAACTGCCGTGTCCTGTTCAGTCCTGCGTTTGGACCGCTGAACTGCCGTGTCCTGTTCAGTCCTGCGTTTGGGCAGCTGAACTGCCGTGTCCTGTTCAGTCCTGCGTTTGGGCAGCTGAACTGCTGTGTCCTGTTCAGTTCTGCGTTTGGACCGCTGAACTGCCGTGTCCTGTTCAGTCCTGCGTTTGGGCCGCTGAACTGCCTTGTCCTGTTCAGTCCTGCGTTTGGACCGCTGAACTGCCGTGTCCTGTTCAGTCCTGCGTTTGGACCGCTGAACTGCCTTGTCCTGTTCAGTCCTGCGTTTGGACCGCTGAACTGCCTTGTCCTGTTCAGTCCTGCGTTTGGACCGCTGAACTGCCGTGTCCTGTTCAGTCCTGCGTTTGGACCGCTGAACTGCTGTGTCCTGTTCAGTCTTGCGTTTGGACCGCTGAACTGCTGTGTCCTGTTCAGTCCTGCGTTGTGCAGCTCGTTTGTAGCGTCATTAAGCTTCTCTGATGCACCGGTCTGCGTTTCTGTTCGGCGTTTCGTCCACAGACTGAACCAGTTTTTGTCTGAGGGAGGCGTCGGCTTTGAAAGAGGCCTGGGTGTCGTGTTACTGCACCTCCTTTTCTTTCCCTCGCATTGTTGCGTTCCAGTGGGTGGTGTGAATCAAAGAGTAGATCTCGTAAAATGAGCCTTTTTTTAAAATATTCTGCAAAGTGCAAACCGCGGAAACATACCAAGAACCATCTGCCAACATCTGAAGAAGATGTTGTTGGCAGAACCATCTGCCAACATCTGAAGAAGCAAAGTATTGATCAAATCCAAAACACAAGACCACGACCGTGCAGGGAGATTCCTCCGGAACGAAATGAAAAATAATCCCCCGACAAATCTACGAAACAATGAAAACTAAACTAAATAATCAAACACTGAGCATTAAACCAAATACAAAAGTGCAAGAAAATAAAAATAAAAAGTGCATTTAAAAAAAAAACCCGCTGAGCTTCTGAGCCTCTGCAGCTTCAAATATCCACGAGCTACAAAAGTCACTTTGTTGTGCTGCGCGTTTGATTTCGTATATTTGGCGCTGCGGGAAAAAGCTTTGCGTCTGCAGATGAAGACGAGGACGCAGCTCATTTCATCCCGGCTGAAACCTGCAGCCAGTCAGAGCCTCTGTTCCAGTCGCCACCACGTGTCCTTGAACTGGGAGGATCATTTCTACAAAGTTAATTACAGATTTTTACTCAACGTGACTCCGGTATCGATTAAACGATGGGCAGCAGGACAAAGAGGAGACAGAACTCTCACCTCCGATCCAGAGATGATGGCGGACATTGATTGGAGGAGGGCGGAGAGGAACGCGTGTTGTGCTTGAAAATGGAAGGAGTAAATGGACAGGGAGATGTTGGCAGACATTTAAGAGAAGACTTGAAATATTTCATGTTTTTACTGCCAGAAAAATCCTCAACTGAGGCGGCATTGATCCCGTTATCAAGGATGGTCTGTGCAGCCGAGCCTGATGTTCAGAGGCTTATTCCTCTGTGGCGCGGAGCTCCACTCGTCTAATCATGATAGATAACGAAGGACGCACACGTCTATAAATAACTGAGGTGCAACGGTACACAAAATGTCCTGGTGGGTCCCTTCTGTTTGCAGCTGAGGACCAAAATGAGAGGAAAGAAACGACGTTACTACCATTTCTTAGTCAAAAAAGGAAAAAAAAGATCAACGTTCTAATGTTTACTTGGATGTAATTGTGACCAGAAGAGAACAAGGACTTTAAAATCTAATGAAAAACACACAAAGCAAAACAACCTTTCTTTCCGTCATCGCAGCTCTCTGAATGAGTTCCCCTGACCTGCCGCTGGACAAAGCAAGTTGATCTCCTTCAGTTTCAGCTTGTGGCTTCAGGAAGCCGATCCGAGTGAAACTCTGAAGGAGGGATGAGGGCACTCGGCTTGAAAGCTCTGCGACAAACCGCGATAATCACATGCAGTTTACAGCCCCGACGAGCTTCAACACATCCCCATCGTACGATATATCGTATCGATATATCGAATATCGTACGATAATCACATGCAGTTTACAGCCCCGACGACCTTCAACACATCCCCATAGTACGATATATCGAATCGATATATCGAATATCGTATAATAATCACATGCAGTTTACAGCACCGAAGAGCTTCAACACATCCCCATCGTACGATATATCGTATCGATATATCGAATATCGTACGATAATCACATGCAGTTTACAGCCCTGAAGAGCTTCAACACATCCCCCACTGCTCATGTATGGAGCTCAGAAAGGCAAATGTGTCTCAGCTGTTCAGACTCAACCAGTCTCACGACAGAATGTGTTTGTTTCACACTATTGTGTCAAACAAACATGGTACGATATATAGTACGATAATCACATGTTCCTGCCTTTAATAGCGGCAGCTCATGTTTCTACGTTAATTCCACATTCACAGTCTGAGGACATTTTCCTGTCAGGGGTGTCCAGCTCCAGTCCTGGACTGGTGCTGGTGTTTCCCAGCTTCACCTGATCCAAATGAACGGGTCGTTAACCGAGCTGATGATGATCCATTCATCTGAGTCAGGTGTGTTAAAGCTAGAAACATCTCAGACATGCAGGACAGCGGCCCTCCAGGACTGGGATGGTCCACCCTGGTCTATGTGATGATGTTTGAACGTTTTTAGCCTTTAAATTTGGAATTTGACGTGTGGTTTCATTGATGCGTGTGGGCGTAATTACTGCACACGAGCTGACGTCATTTCATAAACTGAATAAAACGGGTCGACGTGGCCCTCTGGTCTGCTGACTGGACCAGTTCTCACCAGCAAAATGCAAAAATAAGATTTACTGGTGTTTGTTACAAGGGTGATGTCTGACATATCTTTGGGGTAAATCTGTTGAGTCACTGAATTTCCTCGGATCTCTGAAACACCAACACTTAAATGAAAAAACACCAACAGCGCTGTCTGCTGGCGGCGGGTCAGGACGAAACCGGGCCTCAAGACCAGTCCACACCTCAGAAAATCAAGGAAGAAAAATAAAACAAACCCAAGACTGAGATTGTTTCAAAATAACAGAAACGGAAAAAAAAAAAGATATAAAAAAGGAAATAGAGCTGAAATATGTGACATGGAAATAAAAAGATGAAACAAACTCATGAATTATGACTTTGATTTTACAGCGACTGACAACTGTAGTCTGCAGAAGCTCAGTGATTTGTTGAATATTTTTATTTTAATGATGTGATTTGATGTTTTGGCCTTCTGCACATGCTCCTGTGGAAGAGTCATAATCACCAACCAGACTGAGTGTCACTGAAGTTCAGGTCTGGGAGACGAGTTTTAATCTCATCCTGCTTCATCCTTAAACCAAACTGTTTCCTGAATGAGTCTAACTCTGGTCTGGGCGTCCTTGCAGCCACCGAGCCGGTCCCTGTGGTTTACCTGTGCTCTTCTTATTATTCCAGACGCAGTCGGGGGTGTAACCTCAGGTGAGCTTTAGGCTCAGAAGTGTCAACGTGACACATCTCCAGCAGAAAGCCATCACTTGTGCCTGCAGCCGGGAGCTCTTGGGTTTCAAGCAGCTGATGTGTTTTTGATATCCAGAGAGATTAAGGGCCCGATCTTGCACCTCCCATTACCCAATACCCAAAACCCATTACCTGCAAATCACAGATTTAGGAGCCGAAATGCAATCTTCCACCTCCCAATACCCAAAACCCATTTTGCCGTCTCCCTTAAGCACATTGTGGGCGCGGCAATGGGCGTGTCACTAGCGCTTTCCACGAATTCGGTATCTTGCGGTACCTGTACTTCGCAGATTTTGGGTATTGGGTAATGGGTGGTGTGACCACCCATTACCCAATACCCAAAATCTGCGAGACACCAGTACCGCAAGATACCGAGTTTGTGGAAAGCGCAACTGGCATGTCGGCGCGTAAAAGAGCGCGTCCAAATCCTGTCATTGCGCGTCCACCCAGTCACATGTGGACTGAACAACCGGCTCTACCTCTCGATTATTATGCATCACTGTATTACTTTCATACATTATCTCTTTAAGGGCAGATGATGTCTGTACAGCTGTGACATGATCTCATTCAGATGTTTTGCTGTGGAGGAAACGAGGAGATCACAGAACTCTGTTGTGAAAAAAGCACCGCTCCCAGCAACTATGCGTCTTGGCGCAGCTGTGCGTCTTTGCGCAGGGGATATGTTCAAGATAACTCAAAAAGTTATGGATGGATTT
This sequence comes from Hirundichthys speculiger, assembly GCA_018398805.1. Classification (NCBI taxonomy): domain Eukaryota; kingdom Metazoa; phylum Chordata; class Actinopteri; order Beloniformes; family Exocoetidae; genus Hirundichthys; species Hirundichthys speculiger. Next base: position 36,955 of record JAGFBZ010000488.1, read on the forward strand.
TGATGACATTTTCAGGAGTTGTCAGAAATGTGAAAAGGAAGAACTGATTTTATTTTGGGGTGTGATCCGGAAGGAAGAAATCCTGGATTCTGGATCACTTTCAAATTTTCGATAACATTGCGCTGTTTTGTTTAGTTGTTTCTTGAACCCTAAAGCAACCACAACTGCTGTGCTTGGCGGAGGTCTGCGCTCTCCGATTGCTTTTCTAGTTAATAAATGCTTTCCTGGAAGCTCACCGGCTCTATTTTCTGAGCAGTTTGTTGGAACTTCTTGGAGTACAAAAGAAATGATTAAATCATTTGCTCCACATTAGTTAAAGCTAGTTATGTATACATCAGTGCAGAGGAGGAGGAGGAAAAAAGAGGAGGAAGCTCTACAGCACAGTCCCAGACCAGCTGTCCATGAGAGCTGCTCTGATCTGGGTGAAAAGACGTTCCATGGCAGTTTGCAGGTACTGCAACCTGCTCTTAAAGGCAATGGCTGCTGACGCACTGATTGGTTAAACAGGTGGAACGCCCTAACCACTCCCATGCATAATGTGTGCATGACATCGTGGATTTCGCAGGTGAGATCGTGGGTTTTGGGAGGTGGAAGATTGCGTTCTTCGTGGGGGAACGCCCCTCCCAATACCTTTTATCCCTTAATAGCAGGTTTTGGAGGTTTGGCGCAAGATCGGGCCCCAAGTCTTCTCTCCCAGCCGCCGCTTGTCTGCATGTGTTTATTTCGGCGCGTTCAGATGCAAAGCTGCTTCATTTGGCTCTAAAATTCAGGCCCTTGAGGCTCCGCTCAGATCTGGAGTCGGCTTCAGAGGATTTCCAGTTATCCCGCGGGCCTCGGGAGCTGCTCTGCAGACAAATCATCCTCCGTCCGTGAGTCGTCCTGACTGACAGCCGGGCATCTGGCTCCGGAGCAGATCTGGGAACAACAGCAGCATTTGAACATGGAGGAACTGGCGGCGCCTTACGCCACCTGCCAACGTGGGAGCACGTGGCAGCGCCGTCGTTGCTGGTTCAATATGTTCATGGCTGTAAAGTGGACTGAAGGGAGGAACAAACCAAACATCAAAGAGCAGAACTGCCAGAGAAAGGACGGCTGAGATAAATAAGAGTTGTTCGCTGGGAAGGAAACACGGGATCAAGGAGACTTTTGATGGATGAGGAGAACGCTCCCTGCATGATAACGCCGGCGCTTGTTGCAGGATATTAAGATGCCAGTGCTCTCATTTCCCCGGTGCACATCTGCAGCTCTGCCACGGCTTCATTCTTGGACAGAAGAGCTTGATCCACTTTAGTCACACTTCAGATCGGGATTAGAAAAATCTCTGGGCGAGCGATCTGACTGCAGTCAAATCAGGTCAGTTGGAATTCGGCGGGACACCCAGAAAGAAGCCAATTCCAGCTGTCACTTCTGCTGAGCTTCCCGTCGACCGGACCGACGGACGGTCGCAGCTCCAGATGTGCTCAGAATCCGTCTGGGCTTGGCGCGGAGCGACGCCCAGAGGCCCGGCCCCGCCCCTCGCCCGGGGAGGGAGCTGATGGGGGGGTAATTGTAATCAGCCTGGTGCCAGTTTTCATTACGGTCTCAGACCCGGGTCTCAGTGCGGCTCAGACGCTAAACGGCGCCGATGCAGGACCAGATGAGAGTGACAGCTTTACATCGCTGCTCTCCTAATCTGCTGCCTGCTGGACGTGATGTAATCTCACAATGTGGGATTAAAAAGAACACAGGGAAACTGGAAAGGAGCTGCAGCGTTTGTGCTGCAGTTTTTAAGGGTCACTGCAGGGGTTCATAGACTGTTGGAGGCGTCCGAGAGCTGAAGGAGCTGCTGCTTTAAAACTCTGCTGCAGACAGGTAGAGCAGCGCTTTGAGCTAATGTGCAACTAATCACCGTTCATAATTACTGTCTGTTGAACAAATCCAAGCATGAGGTTGGGGGGGAGGAGCGGGGGGGTAAAGCATGCAGTCAGATTAAAACATCACACGTCTGAGAAGCACACGTTTTCTTTTTTCTTCTATTTCCAGATAACTGCAACGCTCCTTTGGTGTCGGCGTTACCACTCTCGTCATTTCGCAGCTCCTCTCAGTCGTCGGCCGGTCACGCCTCGTTCCACGCCAAGCTCAACCGACGAGATGGTGAGTACGGACCCGCCGGGACAATGAATGCTTTTCCTGTCCTTGATTTGGTTTCAGATTGGCCTTGAGGTGTTTCTTCAGCGGCTGTATTGGACAGACGGCAGGACACCTGGGTCCAGAGCAGGCAGGGGGGTTAGGGTTAGGGTTAGGGTTAGGGGTTAGGGTTAGGGTTAGGGTTAGGGTTAGGGTTAGGGTTAGGGTTAGGGGTTAGGGTTAGGGTTAGGGTTAGGGTTAGGGTTAGGGGTTAGGGTTAGGGGTTAGGGGTAGGGTTAGGGTTAGGGTTAGGGTTAGGGTTAGGGTTAGGGGTTAGGGGGGTTAGGGGTTAGGGTTAGGGTTAGGGGTTAGGGGTTAGGGTTAGGTCAAGAGAAAAACGCAGTTCTCCCGAAGGAGAACTCCGGAAGCACGGGCTCTCGGGGACAATGTCATGAAGTAAAATAAAATAAAATAGAATAAAAAATATTTAAAAGTGGATACCATACATGTCAGGCCAAGAAGCAGAGGCGCAGCAGGGATAAATATTTACTAAAAAATTCCCATGACAAAGGGCCCCAAGATCCATAACACCAGGGTGGTGGAGTGGGGTTTCGAGTAAATGGCAAATAAATTAAATGTCATTATGATATTAGTTTCCCAACCACTGAATCAATTTAAAATTGATATATATAATTATAAATAAATCTCAAAAATAAGTGCTAAAAGATAAATAAGTACTATTAATAATAATAAGAAGAAGAAGAAGAGGAAAAAAAAATATACAAAAACATGCAGAAAATGTAAAACCATTCATTTAAAAATACAAAATGACATACAAGAACAACATTCATAGATCCAGTTGGGGAAAAAAAGATCCACGTATCTGTAAGAAAAAAAATTTAAAATGATTAAAATCATAAACCCCATCCAGACTAATGGTAAAAATCAATAAATACACCCTGGTAAAATGGATCTTTCTTTTCGTGGAGGAAGTCCTATCCAGTCACTGTATTAAGTGCTACAGGTAAAACTTTAAAACAATACAAGTAATGCATCCCCTGTTGGTTAAAAAATCAAGACACAGCATTAAACTTAAACATAATTAAAATAAAAACATAATCAATTTAAGACCAGGTCATATAAAAGTTTAAGGGAATGCATTAACTTGGTCCTATTTAATATACAATAATTATGTAAATAAATAAATAAATAAATAAAACCGTTAAACTGAAAAACAGTGACTAGATGGGTGCTCATAAAAGGCTCATGATAGTTTAGTGGGGGGCCCCCCGGAAACAGGGAGGGTACATTCCTAGTGAATGAATACAACTATTTTATATTAAGAGGAGGTGAATCCATCAGCCGTATTTTTCATTCAGGCCCGTAGGGTCCATAGTTTGTAGCAGATGGATCCACCTCCTCTCCGCCGCTCGCCTCCGCCCCGTGGTCCAACCAGCAACACTCTCCAGGCCCATGCTAAAAACATTATGTTGGCCATGGAGTTTAAAATGTTTATAAAGGACACTGCTGCCACTCCCATTATTCATGATATTTAAATGTTGTTTAATCCTGTCTTCTATTGTATTTCTAGTCTCCCCCACATACAACCTATGGCAGGCCCCACACCTAATAGCATATATTACATTTTTAGTTTCTGGTTTCAAGGCCTGCCACAGGTGTGTACCTTTTTGAGCGAATAGATTAAAAATGTGGGGAAGAGAGATAAAACCAGTTGCCGAGCCTCGAGGCGCCTCCCCAGGGTGATTCTGGTTGTTTAACCTCGAATGAACCAGAATATCTTTTAAATCTTTATTACGACGGAAGGCAGAGATCAGCCGACAATTCCTCAGCGACTCACAGCCCACCCCCGCCACCCCGAAGTTGTTTTTTATGGCGGTTAGTAAATCTTTTATTCCTTCGGAGAAGGTAACAACCAGGGGGACAAGGGTAGGGCCGGGTCGCCCAGGGACCATACGATGGTACTTTTCTTGGAATGTTCGGCCGACCTCCGCCTTTACACCTCATTTTTCTCTGCGTGGTGGAGTTTAAACTTTATTTGTGGCTTGGATCCAGCTGACTAAACTGACCTAATCCTGGAAGCATGGAAGAGTGCAGCTCCTGGACTGACCACAAGGGGCCGTCTCCAAAAGCAAGTCTGTCTCCGTTGACCCCCACGTTAAAATCATATTTAAATCTAAGGGCCCCTTCAGACCACAACATTTCAGACCAGATTCACCAGTGCAAGAATTCACCGATGCATCAGTGGAGAATCAGCAGGCAGTCAGGAGTCAAAGACTCGATCTTTATGTGTGAACGGCTTGATTTGTCAGTTGTTTGCTCTTGGGTTGCCGGCCCATTGTTGATGACCAACGTTTATTAATGAGGCTAAATATGCAGAGACATCCTTATTCAAGCTGAGAGCCAAGGCATCAAGGGTTAGGGTTCAGGGTTAGGGTTAGGGTTAGGGGTTAGGGGTTAGGGTCAGGGTTAGGGTTAGGGTTAGGGTTAGGGTTAGGGTTAGGGGTTAGGGGTTAGGGTCAGGGTTAGGGTTAGGGTTAGGGTTAAGGGTTAGGGTTAGGGTTAAGGGTTAGGGGTTAGGGTTAGGGGTTAGGTCAACCTGAAGAAGGGAATCCAGAGAGGCTAATCTGCAAAGATGGAGGCGACCATGAAAGCAGCAAAGAAGAAGCACAGTGGAGGAAATGAATCCGTTTGTCATTCTTTCCTTGTTTGTGTTTTGCAGCTAAAACAGATCAAACATAGCTATTTTTTTTATTTTCAAACTCTGCAGTGTTTGATTTTTTTCTTTTTGTGTGTGCGTTTCAGAACCAAGTTCATCTTCCTACTTTTGCCAAGCCAACTTTATTTTTAAGGTGCTTCAAAGGCGCTTTAAAAAAATCCTGCACACAATAGAATAGAAAGTAAATAAATAGATAAAATTTAAATTAAAAACAAGCCAAGTGAAATTGGAGGGTCTTAAGAGATGATTTAAAAATGGCCAAGGAAGACGCCTGATATGTGACGGCAACAAATTCCATAATTTGGGAGCTACAACAGCAAACCCCGTGTGCCCGAATGACCCCAGGAGCTTTGCTGTCTGGGGCATTTGCCCCTGGTGGGGTCTCCCAAGGCAAACTGGTCCTGGGGGGGACGACTTATATAGAAAAGAAAGAGCTTGATGTCCCTCGCCTGGACGGGGGCCTCCGGGGCCCTTCCCCTGGAGCCAGGCCTGTGGGAGGGGCCTCCCCCCCTGGGCCCCGCTGGGTCCAGCTCCAACGAGCTACATGGGTTCGCCCTCCTGTGGGCGCACCACCTGCAGGAGGGTCCGTACGGGCCGGGTGCCTTGTGTTCTGGGGGGCAGCCAACAGCGTGGCCCTTGGGGTGCCGACCCTCGAATGACCACGCCGGCCCCTGGGACGTGGAACTATAAAGCTAACTGAGTACAAAGTAATGAGAGAAGGAAGAAAAATAAATAAAATTGATCTGTGTGATTATTTGTTAGAAATCCAAAGAAAAACTCTGGTCCTGGAAAACAAGGTCCCAACAATCAAAAACAAAGAACAAACAAACAATCTCGGCAGCGCTGGAGCTTTATGCTGAATTTATTGATGAACGTTCTGAGAGTTGTTGGGACCCCGTGGTGATCAATAATGACTGAGAAGGTTCTGCATGGAGCTCAAGCTTTGAAGAAGGAGTCACGTGGTTGAAAACTCGCTCTTCTTTCACTCTTCAGGATGACACATGTTCATATAACGTGCCACTTCAGACGGTGACATCATGTGCTTGGGTGCCTCCTCATTTTCCCAGAATTCCTTCAGAGAAACAAAGGAAACAACCTTCGTCTCTGTTTCTCTTTTTCTTGTTTTCTTGTTCATTAAATAAGCTTTCAGACGTGAGAACAAGGCAAAGGCAAGCCGAAACTAACACTTTTAAGACTTTAAGGTTTTTAGGAGCGGTGAACACAGAAGAGAGCAGACGAGGCAAACGTAGAACTAAACTGAGTCTTTTCATGAGAAAATTAGGACTAATCTAGAAATAATATAATAGAACATGAACAAAGCAAACCATTCTGGAGGATTCGTCAGGAGCTGACTCAAAGGCGTGACTGAAGCGTTTGAGGATCACCTTGACCTGGATGACTGAGGGTCTCAGACACACTGGATCTAAATATGAGCTTTTAACAGGCGGCGCAGACGCCTCAGTGAGTTGTTGTCAAAGGTTCTGACTGGTGGCGTTTATTCATAGACGAGCTGCTCCAGCTGGTTACTGACAGACCGGAGTCACGCGAGAGTCAAAGCCCATCTCACAGAACGCAGAGTCAATCTGTTTAAATCTTTCCATCTTCTTTTTAAAGAGTGCTGCTTTCACCGTGGGATGCTCGGTGCTGTTGTCATGGAAATACTGGGCCTTCTGAGAACCCGAGAACAGCCTCGGGGGGTTAATAGCAAATCAAAGTGCTTCGGTAAATATAAGTTGTGAAAAGTGACTGGGACGTCAGGGTAAATAGTTCTGCTCCAGCTCCAATAATAAGAGAAAAGATCAGATTGTTAGCGCGCTGTTATTCAGGGAACTGTAACGTCTTTACCTTGGGTCTTTACGGGCCCAGTTTTTCTTATCTGAGTGAAACGACCCAGGAATATTCTCCCCCTTTCAGACACAAAACCTATTTATTTGTCAGTTTCTGATGCATAAGGAAGAAAATGTGACTTTCTTGACATGCCTTTAAAAAAAGCCCATTGAAATAACTCCTGGAGCCTCTTCTTCTTTCTTCATCGGGTCAACGGCGTTCTGTCTGACGTCCTCTTCTCTTCCACCGGCTCTCCTCAGAGTTGCGTCCTTTCGCCGCTCCTTTTTGTATTATATACAAACGCTTGCCGGAGTTTACATGAGAAGCGTCACATCATTAAGTTCGCCGATGATTCCGTGATCGTGTCCCTCCTCAGCCACGACGACCCCGTGCCCGGCCCTGTAGTGGAGGACTTCATTTTGTGGTGCAAATCGTCTTTCCTGACCATTAACGTCGACAAAACCAAGGAAATGATCATTGATTTTAGGAAGTCCCGTGCAACCACCGCTCCCCTGTCCATCAACGGTCTAGCTGTAGATTCAGTCCAGCTGTACAAATACCTCGGGACACTAATTGATGACAGGTTGTCCTTCGATAATCAGATCGACGCCGTGTGCAAAAAGGCCAACCAGCGCTTGTACTTCCTTCGGAAACTCAGGAATATAAACATTGATAAAAAGTTCATGGAAATGTTTTATTCTTGTTTTATTGAGTCTGTCCTGACATTCTCTTTTATTTGCTGGTTCGGGCTAATTAGTTTTAAAAATCGGAGTAGACTCCAGGAGATGGTTAAAGTGTGCAGTAAAATTGTTGGCACCCCCCTGACAGAGATCTCGGCCTTGCACAAAACCAGGTCTTTAAAGAAAGCCAGACTGGTTTTCTCTGACCCGAGCCACCCTCTGGCATCTGAATTTAGGTTGCTCCCCTCGAGACGTAGATTTCAGGTGCCAAGAATAAGAACAAACAGATTTAAAAAATCCTGGGTTCCGGTGGTCATTGGCCTTTTAAATAATGAATAGTTTTAACCCCCTTTTAAGACGCACTGCACTGTGGGCAACTCATTTAATTTTATCTCTGTTTCTATTATTTTATTGCCTTTTATTGTCTTGTTCTTGTCAGTGTCGTGCATGTATTGTTGTGATCTTGCTGCTACTGCACTGCTAATTGCCCCCTGGGGACAATAAAGTTTTCTTGATCTTGATCTTGATCTTGATCTCATTCCTGATTGATTGGCTGCTCCTGTCTCCGACGTTCCTGTTTCCAAATCCAAACTGTTACCAGGACTCGCTGACTGGCCGTTGACCCACATGGAGCTGTCACCTCCTGGTACCTCAGTGGTGATGGTCATCGACGTCTTCAATTATTTTAAAGGGATTTCATAGCGTTAACCACTTCATCACTTTGGTTCTGTTGACGCCCCTTTAATAGAGCGTTTCAGCTGTTACCGTAGTGACGCCCGAGCAGTCGGTAGATCTTCCATCTTGTTGTCCCGCCATCTCCTTTTCCAGATATGCCACGATCCTAATGAGGTCTCTGATGGTTCACTCTCATAAACACCCAATAACAGATTACAACACCGCCGTACTGCTGGAGCTGAAACCAATAGTCACCCCCCCAAAAAAAGAAAAAAAATAAATAAATAAATAAATAGATTTTTTTTAAAAAGTAAAAATCCTGACCCTGGACCAGTCAATGAAATCACATGGATGTCATGGGTGATCTGGTTTTTCCAGCTCATGGGTCAGTGTTTCTTTGGAGCCGGGGTGGACAGCGGGACGTGAATAAGGAACAAGATGTTGACAATCAGGTTGAACAAAAATAACAAAAATATGTCGAGTTTAGGAACATTTGACAGAAAACAACCCAGCGAAGTAAAAATGCAGACTGAGTGATGCAGTTCAACCACTGCAAACCGACGACTCGACAGTAGGGCTGGGCGATATGGCTTCAAATCCATGTTGGGGTATAATCTAAAGCATGTGTGGTAACGATATATATTGCAATATATGATCTTTTCTTCTGTAATATATATACATATATATATATATATACACACACACAGGTTCACTCGTATGATCCTCAGGGAAATATTCTGTCTGTAGGCATCTGCTGCACAACTTCCACTCTTCATTGAGTGGATTGTTAGAATAATATAAGGCTCCATTGTTCGACTCAAACACTAGTCCGTAGTTGTTGCATAGTGTTTTATGCTCATGATATCTTTCTCTTCTTGCCGGCAGACTTTGTCGTACATTTCAGTTTGACTAAAGCAGCCTTTCCAAAACTTCAGAATACCAAGGCCCAATCTGAAATGTTAAAAACCTCTACCTTTAAACACCACTTTGATCAACATACAAGACCAAAAGCAAAAGCTACATTCCAGTATTAATGTAAGGGGTCAACAAATAAGGAGACACTTGTCATGTTAAGATGACAGTAGTAGAATAATACTTAATTGGTTTGTTTTATTATTTCTAAATGTTTTTTAAATGATGTAATAAATATTTTACAGTAAAACATATTTGTTTATTTTCAATGAATTCTCAGGGCCCACCTGTAGTACCTCGATGGCCCACCAGGGGGCCGCAGCCCACATTTCACTGGGCTAAAGTACTTGTTGCTAGCTAACTCATAGCGTCCATCAAGTGTCTTTATCTAGTTCCTAAAGCTGCTTTTTCCACTGTAAGAAATGACGCCATGACCTGACACAAGTATACAGTAATGGCATTTGTGATATAAATCCACCTCTGATTCTTTTTGTCGTACGAAGTGACCGATGTTGCACCGGCCTTTTCTTCCAGCACTTCCTCCTCCTCACCTCGCTCCACGTTTGCAACCGCTGCTATGTTTTAACATTCACTTTTGACCAAAGTAGGCGCAGCTTGACATCATCAACTTGATCAATCCCGGTAGGCCGGTATTGTAAAAATCTCTACCGTTAGCTACATTTATATCGTTTCTACCATGTACCGTTTATACCGCCCACTGCTACTAAAGAATAACTGACACGTCAATCGTCTTGAGGAAGAGGACTGCTTTGCAGGACTGCTGTTTGTGACACTAGCTTCTAGCTTCACGCTGCATTACAACCTGCCTGAAGGAGGTCTGTGAGTGGCAGCCGTGATAAGAGCTCATCAAATTCTCCAAATGCAAAGGAAAAGAGCTTTGCTCCTCCCGCTGTTATCTCTGTTAGCGTAGGAAACACTGATACATCTCTTTACATGAGGACCGCCGTCCCACAGTTACTTCAGCGTGACAGAAATATATTTTTCTAACGCCACAGAAAGTCTGACCCGCAGTTACGAAGCGGTTGAGTCCCACCACGTCTGAGTGGAGACTCCTCTCTTTTCCCTTTGATCTCCCACAATGCATCTCTCCTTGAGCTCGATGGAAAGTGCCAAGAGGTGAAAAAGTAAAAGAGAAACAGGATTCCCTGGCTTTGAAGTTAAAAAAGAAAAGCTACTATTGACTAAATGACATTGGGCAGGTTTATAAATACCGGTCACGTGAATTCACCTGCTGTGTGTTTTGTTTCCTCCTCCAGGGGCGGGAGGCTGGTCACCCATGGTGACCGACCACAACCCCTGGCTCCAGGTGGACCTCCGGGAGCAGATGGAGGTGACGGCTGTGGCCACGCAGGGACGCTACGACAGCTGGGACTGGGTCAGCAGTTACCTGCTGCTCTTCAGTGACACCGGTGGCATCTGGAAGCAGTACAGGCACGAGGACGGGGTGGAGGTGAGTCCGTACTCTCCTGCTACAGTTTTTCCTGCTCCTCTTTGTCCGCTCGGGCCCACGGACCATTCGGTTCACACCCAAATGAAGCATGAAGGAACGCAGTCCAGCCTTCATGGTGAAAGACGTCTAACGCTGTGTGATGGGAGCGTGAGCGTTCCTCAGACCTCAGACTGGTTCTTGGCTCTTTGTGGTTCGAAGGAATAAATCTAATGTTTCGCTGAAAACACTTGTCTTCCTTTATTGAGGGCCAGAAAAGAAGCTGGATGCCAAAGTGGGGAGTTGATTAGAATAAATTAGCATAAACTCCCTGAGCCAGGCTCAAAAGGTCACATACTGTTTTTGCAATCCATATAGGAACAGAAATATGGAAATGTCAAGCTGTGGTTTGGTGGAGAAAAAGGTGTTGGAGCTGCAGTCAACAAAAATAAGTTCCAAGAGTTTACAAAAGAAAATAAGAATCATCTGATTCTTACCAGGAAAATGAGGTAAATCCAACGTCAGATGAACAATACACGACATAATACCTAGGGGTGAGTATTGGCAAGGACCTCGCAAAACGATATGTATCACAATACGATCACGATACGATGATATTGCGATATCACGGTATATTTCGTGTCTAAGTGGAAAGAGGCCCGAGTCATGCCAGTGAGATAACACCTCTCATCTGGTCTGGGAAGGCCTCAGTATTCACCTGGAAGGGTTAGAGGAGGTGAGGGGGGGTCTGGACCTCGTTGGTTATAGGGGTGAGTATTGGCAAGGACCTCACAATACGATATGTATCATGATACTTGGGTCACTATACGATATTATCCCAATATATTGTGATATTCTACCCAGTTAATATCAAAATTAAAAGTAGAGATGAAAAATCAAGTTGCTGTATATGTTCATCAGATGATATTGATCATTCAGAGCACACACTGAGTCCAAGCTATTTGCTTCAAAACAACCTATTTATTGTTTATTATTAGTATTTTTGAAAAAAAAAAATCGATATTAGGAGCTAAAAAAAATCGATATATTGGGCAGCTAAAAATCGTGATATATTGCCAAATTGATTTTTTTTCACACCACTAATAAAAACCCTGATTTTAATTATTGAACCAAAACTGACTGAAATAGAAATAAGTGCACTCCGTGATTGAGCAGTTTATAAAACCGGCTTTAGAAGATTTTGGTTGGTGAGTTAAAAAAAAAAATCCTCAATGTTTCCCAGAGGCATTAAGAGGTGCTGCCAATCAAAAGCACACGAAAGAGGGATCATCAGCAGATGTGCAGACCTCTATGGGAGCAGGTGTTTTGGCAGCTCGCTGGCCCGGAGCGTTCAGGTGTGCGTTGAGGTCGACGCCGCGGAGGACAGACATCAGCGGTGATCTTGGAGAGGACTTTTGCAAATGGCTTGGAGTGACAGCACATCTCAGACTCATCTGCAGAGCTCAATTAGCATGTAGCATGGTGAGGTCCACGACAGGACGGTCGGGAGAAGACCAGGAAAACAACCCAGCTCTCTGTAAAAATAAAACTGGCAGCGCAGCTGAGGTTCACATGGCAATATCTCGCATCTTTTTTTTTTGGGGTGGGGTGGGGTGGGGGCAGGACGTCTTCTATCCCAAAGTGAAGATGCCCAGCTGTCAAGCTTTCAGCTTTAACCTTGGCGTGTCTGTCTTATTTCCTAATTCCTGGTGAGAGAGAAAATGAGCACATTTTGAAAATGGTGGATTGCTGCCGTAGAAATACAAAACAGTGATGGAAACGGTACCAGCAGGCTGTGACCCCCGGGGGTCTGCGTGTGTGTTTCCCATCTTCTGCATGAGTCTGATGGTAAACACTGATTCCCAGAATCCCATTCAGGCCTCGGTCCCGTGAGATAGCATCTCTCTTCGTATCCTCTGTGAACCCCCTGCAATAATGATGACATGGCAGGTCAGTGGCAGATAGCAAACCTCTCGCTCTCTCCAGCACCTCTCAAGTTGTGGGAAGCGTCTCGTGTCAACACAGTTATTATGCCGGCTCTCTTTGTCCTGCATGTAAACTCCCGGCAGCTCGCTCGCAGATGCAGAGGCTAAGAAAATAGCCCCGTGTTGGCACATGCCATTAATTCTTCATTGTGTTTGCCCCAGTTATGTAAAAGACTGCCAACAAGATGTTAAATTGTATTTCAGAGAGTTTTTCTACTTGGCAGTCCAATTAGCAGAGAGTGCAGTTGCCCACTGGCGTGCCACTGCTGCAGAATTATCTTCTTCTCTTTTTTCTATTGTGCTGAAATTTAAACAGAGCAGAGATGTGAGGGTGAGGGTGAACAATGCGTGCAGTTTGAACTGTTTTCAATTATTTATCTTCCCTCACCTTTTTAAAAATGGATTATCTGAAATGCATTTGAATGTAAAAAATCAGGTGAAGACAGCTAAAATAAGAATATTCTCAGTCGGAGGCAGGGTGAGGTCTAAAGTCTCCTCTACAAACAGCAGCATGTTCAGCGGGTTGAACCAGTGGCGGGGTGGTGGGGTGAAACAGTGGCGGGTTGAAACAGTGGCGGGGTAAAACAGTGGTAGGTTGAAACAGTGGCGGGGTTGTGGGAAGTGTCTCGTGTCAACACAGTTATTATTCCGGCTCTCTTTGTCCTGCATGTAAACTCCCGGCAGCTCGCTCGCGGATGCAGAGGCTAAGAAAATAGCCCTGTGTTGGCACATGCCATTAATTCTTTATTGTTTGCCCCAGTTATGTCAAAGACTGCCAACAAGATGTTAAATTGTATTTCAGAGAGTTTTTCTACTTGGCAGTCCAATTAGCAGAGAGTGCAGCTGCCCAGTGGCGTGCCACTGCTACAGAATTATCTTCTTCTCTTTTTTTTTATTGTGCTGAAATTTAAACAGAGCAGAGATGTGAGGGTGAACAATATGTGTAGTTTAAGCTGTTTTCAATTATTTATCTTCCCTCACCTTTTTAAAAATGGATTATCTGAAATGCATTTGAATGTAGAATTCAGCTGAAGACGGTTAAAATAAGAATATTCTCAGTCGGAGGCAGGGTGAGGTCTAAAGTCTCCTCTACAAACAGCAGCCTGCTCAGCGGGTTGAACCAGTGGCGGGGTGAAACAGTGTGCGGGTGAAACAGTGGTGGGTTGAAACAGTGGTGGGGTGGTGGGGGGTGAAACAGGGTGAAACAGTGGCGGGGTGAAAACAGTGGTGGGTGAAACAGTGCGGGGTGAAACAGTGGGGATGAAACAGTGGCGGGTGTGAAACGGGTGGGTGAAACAGTGGGGGTGAAACAGTGGGGTGTTGAAACAGTGTGGGGGGTGAAACAGTGGCGGGTGAAACAGTTGAAACAGGTGAAACAGTGGCGGGTTGAAATGAAACAGTGGCGGGTGAAACAGTGGCGGGGTGAAACAGTGGTTGAAACAGTGGCGGGGTGGGTGGGTGGTGAAACAGTGGCGGGGAAACAGTGGGTTGAAACAGTGGCGGGGTGAAAACAGTGGGGGTGGCGGGGTTGAAACAGTGGGGGTGTGAAACAGTGGGGGGTTGAAACAGTGGCGGGTGAAACAGTGGGGGGGGTTGAAACAGTGGTGGGTTGAAATGGCAGGGTGTGGGGGGTGAAACATGAAACAGTGGCGGGTGAAACATGGGGGGGTTGAAAACAGTGGTGGGGTGAAACAGTGCGGGGGGGTGAAAACAGTGGCGGGGTGGGGGGGGGTGAAAACAGTGGGGGTGGCGGGTGAAACAGTGGCGGGGAAACAGGGTTGTGGGGTGAAGTGTGGTGGGTTGAAAACAGTGGCAGGGGTGGGTGTGAAACAGTGGTGGGGTGAAACAGGGAAACAGTGGGTTGTGTGGTGGGGGGGTGAAACAGTGGGTGGAAACAGTGGGGGGGGTGAAAACAGTGGTGGGGGTGTGAAACAGTGGGGGTGAAACAGGTGAAACAGTGGGGGTGGGGTGTGAAACAGTGGTGGGGTGAAACAGTGGCGGGTTGAAACAGTGGCGGGTGAAACAGTGGGGGGTGAAACAGTGGTGGTGGTGGTGTGAAAACAGTGGGTTGGGTTGTGAAACAGTGGTGGGGGGTGTGAAACAGTGGCGGGGGTTGAAACAGTTGAAACAGTGGAAACAGTGGGTGTGAAACAGTGGGGGTGAAAACAGTGGGGTTGAAAACAGTGGGGGGTTGAAACAGTGGGGGGTGAAACAGTGGCACAGTGGGTGAACAGTGGGGGTGTGAAACAGGTGAAACAGTGGCGGGTTGAAACAGTGAAACAGTGGTGGGGTGGGGGGGTTGAAAACAGGGAAACAGTGGGGGGTTGAAACAGGTGAAACAGGTGTGGGTGGTTGAAACAGTGGAAACGGGGTGAAACAGTTGAAACAGTGGGGGGTTGAAACAGTGGTGGGGTGAAACAGTGGGGTGAAACAGTGGTGGGGTGTGAAACAGTGGCGGGTTTGAAACAGTTGAAAAAGTGGGGGTTGAAAACAGTGGCGGGTGTGAAACGGTGTGAAACAGTGGTGGGGTGAAAACAGTGGCGGGTGTGAAACAGTGGCGGGGTGAAACAGTGGCGGGGTGAAACAGTGGTGGGGTGAAACAGTGGCGGGTTGAAAAAGTGGTGGGTGAAACAGTGGCGGGGTGAAACAGTGGCAGGGTGTAACAGTGGCGGGGTGAAACAGTGGCGGGGTGGTGTGCAAACAAAGCTCTGCCTCCCAGTCTGGACTTGGACGCCCTGGAGACGGCGAGCAACCTTGCAGGAGGAGGGCAAAGCGCCAATGAAGATGTTTAAGATGACGTACGGGCCGACTGCTTTGGTCTCTGGATGTCATGAGGAGAGTTTGGTGCTTTGCTCCGGGCTGAACAGTAGGACTGTAGCGATACACTAATCTCACGATACGATGCGATACACGATATTTAGCTCGTGATATGATATATTTCGATATTAATCGATATTAATATACGTTTACATCATTTTCTGAAAGATTTTAAAGGGACAAAGTGATTTTGGTGACATCTTGTGAGTGTTCCAATGATGTGATTGAAATAATTGAACTGAAAGCATCAATTACACATTATATGGCTGACAGGCAGCTTGCAAATGCTGGACAAAATGAATAAAAGATTTGTTGAGAAAAATAGTTTCATTTATTTAAACAGTGCAAATTGTTGCTTTCAAGCTTTTAAAGGTGGGACACGGGGGTTTTGAAAGAAGCTTAGAATATCTATACCCACGGCTGAAAAATCAATACTCTCTGAGGAAATAAAATATGGATATATATCACAGAATCGATAAAATCGCTCAGCTCTACTGAACAGGCTGCCTGCACAGACAGGCAGAGATTCCTCTGGGCAGAACCAGTCAGAACTCTGGACCGACCGGAACTGTTTGGACGTCCATCTAAGGTGGGATTGCAGCAGCGCAGCCTCTATGAATTAAATGCACGGAGCGGTTTGTGTGCACTGGACTGGGAAAGTCTTCCTCACTGCTGAAATATCACAGAGGTGAAAGAAAGCTACCCTGAGACTTGATTGTCAGATGCTGGTCAAATATGACTTTTTTTTTTCTTTAGGTCAAAAATAATTGCTTCAGGTTTATTTGAACTTAACATTTTCCCATCTCCGAGGCAGGCCCGTAGCTCTGGTGATCCATTAGTGTCGTGGAGCCTGCTGTTGTCAGCATAGCAGAGGAAATTAATATGATTTATGGTGATATTACCGAGAGGAAGCATGTACAGACTGAACAAAACCGGCGCCAGCCCAGAACCCTTTGGAACATCATAAATAACTCAAAGAACACAAATCTGACTCATCCAGGACCTCTCATTCCGAGCGTTTGAGTCCTCATGATAAAATGTTGAGTTAAATGGAGTCAAAAGTGGCGCTGAAAGGCCCCGCCCACCCAGTTCATCAGAAACATCTGATACGAGCGTTTCATTGGATGTGAAGTTAGAAGACTCTGCAGCTGCTGGAATCATCTCTGAATATCTGAAGATTAAGAATAAAATGTCTTTTATTGCTGTTGCTGATGGTCAGATGAAAAAAAACAGATCAGATACAAACTAAAGTCTCTCAAACTACCCTAAACTAAGAGGAAGGATGTAAACCACATCTGGAGACACTTAAACTGGTTGGAAACTGGAATGATGGACGAAGTTCGTTTCCAGTTCAAGCCAAAGTAAAATCCTGATTAGTTGTCAGTTTTGCCAAACGTTTTAAACAACACACAGAGAAAAGTAAAACTCTACGGTGGGACGACAGTGCGAGAAGCCAAATCAGAATCAGGATCTTTGAAAAAGAAGCTTTTTGGGTTGTGAAATACACTACGATTTAGAGATATTTCACAGATTTTAGACCTAAATAAGGTTAAAAATTAATGAGTGTAGTGTGCTGAGTGTTTAATAAAGAGATCACACAGACTAGTGTTAAAGATGGCCTTCGTCTAGTTTAAAGGGAGGGTAAGGGAATTCTGGTCCACCTCATACCTCATATATTTTTTTTTCACAGCTGTCTGCATATATTTAAACATTTAACGCCATAATTTGGCCAAACAAGTTCCTCAGAAGATGATGATCTACAGAAAATGAAAGGTGTTCAGTGTTGATTACATGTAAAATGATGACAGAGATGAAAGCAACGATCTTCCTGAAAGGGGCGTGGTCAGATTTAAAGCTGTAGACACCTAAACGGCTCGTGTGGACACGACTGAAACCGCAGCGGTCTACGGGAGCACGGCCTGATGTTTCCATGTTGACACCTACAAGACAAATCCTGAGGATCATCCAGATGTAGATGTAGTTGCTTTAATGTGGGAACTTCAGACGGTGCTGACGGTGATGTGATGCTGAACATTTGTTTTGGCCGCAGAACCGCGGCGAACGCTTTGTTCGCGAGATGTATTTATTGATCCGAGCGGGAGCAAAATGAAACACGTCAGCTGTTACTCAGCATCCAAACAGAAAAACATGACCGCCGTCCTTCAGAGCTTATATGAAATATGCCGGCGGCGGAGTCGCCAGTATTGGGTAGTAATAAATTTGATGGCGCGCTGTGATGAACAGCTCACAGCTTCTTCCTCGCGCTGTCAGGCCCCGTATAATTATGTCTGAAAGAGGAAATGAAGTTGCGGCGCGGAGACGAGACGAGCTAATGTGAGTAAACATCGGCGATGTGACCCGCAGCCATCAGCCCTGGGGGCGGGCTCATCAGAGATGCTGGCTCCCTTTCAGACGTCACGATTCGAACTGCACTCATCCAGGGCAGGGCGAACAACGCAAGCTGGCAAACATGCGTAGCAGCCACGACGGGCCTTCACACACGCGCGTGCACGTTTACGCTGGCGCGTCCCGCTCTTCTTCACGTGGAAGATGAGTGGCAGTGATTAGCAGTGGGTTCGCCTCCAGCCTCTAAGGAAACTCAGAACGGAGCTGAATTCAGCTTTCACCGAGTCCTCCTGGCAGATTCTCACCTGAATCCGTCTGGGAGCTCAAAGGTAACGGCTCGCTGTCAGAAACTGAGCTGAGGGGAGCTAATGAGAGCGCAGCAGCTGCTGACATCACTGCGAGCTCGCGGGTGAAGAAAAACATAGTGGAGATGCTGCTCCATGCTGCTGACAAGCCCCCTGCTAGCGTAAAGACACAGAAGCATGGATCTGTGTGTGTCTATTTTTTTTTTTCTTTTTAGCATTTGAATGAAATGAACTGGATTGAAGTGGTTGTGCGTGCCCTGGTCCTGAGTTCAGACTGGAGCGGTCCGTAGGTGGGTGAGGACTGTCCGGGATGAGAATCAGCACCTCCAGATCTGAGACCACGCCTCTGAGTCTGAGACAGGTGGGTTTCCCTCTCCAGGTTGAGGAGGAGGCGTTGCTCCGTGTCATGTGACTGAGGGAGGAAGGAAGCGGGTGACGCCCCTCTGAATCTCCCCGCCTACGGTCAAAAACCGTGAGCAGTGACCGAAAGATTGAGATCACTGATAAAAACGAGTTTCCTCTGTACGGTGGCTGGACTCTCCCTTAGCGGTAGCGTTCTGGAGGGAGTCGGAGTGGAGCCGCTGCTCCTCCAGACGGAGAAGAGCGCCTCATTTCTGGTCTCTCCAGCTGCACACAGACTCACAACAATATGTGATGTGCTCAGGGACGGTACAGTCTGTGATAGTTACGATCCTTGAATCGTTAAGCTCACAGGAGGTCTGGGTATGGGTAATACCTCCACCATCCGGGTTTCGGTTCAGTAGCTTCATGTGGCTCGTGTGCAGCGAGCGTTATACCAGCGAAGGAGAGATGTGATCAATGCATGAGTGACAGGATGAATAGGACGTGAAAAAATCTTCGAAACAATACTGGATGATTGATTTAGCATAATTGGATTATAGATAATTCTCAAAAGTAACAGGAATGAAAGCCATGTGGCATCTTCTGAAATCATCTGATAATGACTCCTGATTGGCTGCTCTCAGCTGGAGACGGTGATCTGACAGCTGCGTCTGAAGCTCAGTCAGCTTCGCAGGGATCCATCCCTTTTTATTGGGGGCACAGAAGAGAAGAAGAAAAGCTACGTATCATCTGTTTTAAAACGGAAACTGATGCTGTCTTTGAAGATGCTGCTCGTGGGTAACATGCATGTGAAGAAAAGGCAGGGGCCGAGAGCGGGTCCCTGGTTGTCGCCACAAGACCACCACTAAACAGGGATTCTGCCAGGCCTCTGCATACGTAAAAAGTCATTTTTAAACCCAGTTTAGCTCAGTTCCAGAGATGTAAAAACACTTAGAACGCTGACCCACACTGGGAGGTTTTAGCTGGGATGAAATTTAGGACAGTGGGGTCTGAAGGGAAGGTTGGAGAATCAGACTTAAACTGCTCAGATGTGAGAGAGTAACTGATTATATGGAGAATGAAATGAAATGACAAAGCGGCAGCAGGTCTTTAAAAGTTAAAAGTAATTACTGTAAATGTTTCCCTCTGGCCAGTAGCTTAAAGGATTACTGGATATTTGGTCTGCTGAGTGGAGACACTGACTGCTCGTTGACGGCAAACGTCTGCACATTAATCTGCTGATGGAGTTCCAGTGAGCTCATTTGAAGCTTAGATATCTACCTATCAGATGTTTTTTTAAATATTATATAATAACTACATAATAATTACACTGGTGGGGATTTTTCTTCTGGGAACATGAACGTCCACGAGGTCTAAGTGATGTCGGCTCCTAAGTTCTGAACCACTTATGAGTAGGGCTGGGCAACGATTAAAATTTTTAATCGCGATTAATCGCATTGTATACGCAAAATCAAATGTGTAAAAAAAGTGTGAAATGCACTTTTATTAAAATGTTGTGCTGCCACCCATTTAATTTATGACTGGTGTTTTATGATATTTTTCAATATGACAGCGGCTGTCCTATCTTTCACTAAGTTTTATCAGAACTTATTAAGCGATTCAGTCTGGGCAAACCTTCAATATAGCCCTAAAGGACAGTTGGGCTCTCACCGCTGTAATCTGAACACAAGTCTCATGTAGTTTATGCTGTTATGCTGTTAGAGAGTGGGACTGGCAAAGATCATACAATGTCTGACCTTTAATTTGTGAATGTACATTCTTGTGATCTATAAGTTCCAACGACTGATGGTGCACATTTTCTGTATATAAAACAAAAACTGGAATAGTATTTATTTTTGTTTTTACTGTTGAGACTATGTGGTTATACCATTTTGTCTATTCCGAATAAAGATACAATTTAAAAACAAAAATGTTGTGCTGCCGTATGAACTAAAGTGTCATAACATTTGTTGTTCAAACACTTTTAACATCAGCACTTGTCATTAACACATATTTAGTGTTAATCTCATCTTAAAATATGTAAAATAAAATAAAGCTTATTGCCACTGCCAGGGCATTAATGTCATCCTGTTTTTATTTAAAAAAAAAAATGTAAAAAGTCTACAAACAAAATCCAATAAAATGATTGTGTCTCAGCACAATCAGAACATTAAACAGGTAATTTCTGAGGTAACAGCAGAAACTTTTAACGGGGAGTTCAACTTGTCATTTGTTACAAATAACTTTGTTTCTGTTGAATCCTCCGTCTGGGAGAACTTTAAAATGAAAATGTCCATGTTAAAGTTCAGTAACTTTACCAATCCGTGTATCATTCATTCTTTCCATTTTTAATTGTCAATCAAAAATACAAAAAAAAAAAGTGACATTTTATTACGTTTTTCGTTTTTTAATCTAACACCAAAAAAACAAAAAAAAATGCTTGTTTTTTTAAATATTTCGATATTAGACTTGGATCAAAAATACGAAATGAAAAAATGGGCCACAGGACTGAATTAGTTTTATAATTGAGGACTGGACTTTCTGTTGTCATTACACATCTGTGCCACTAGATGGAGCCACACTGCAGTAACCAGCTAGAGAACAGCAGGACAGTGAACACATGGAGCAGATCTGATGGAACATGGAGGAATGACGCAAAAGTTTTGTTGCAGTCCAGATTTTTTTTCAGACAGAATTGTTAATATTGCTACCTGAGTTGCTACCTGAACTGTAAAGTTCACAGATTTTTACCGTTCTCCATGTCTGTTTTAGCTTTTCTGCATGTTTACCTGCTAATTCTCTTCCGGTTCCACAGCAGCCAGAAACAGACTTTTCAAAACAAAAGCAGGTGAACAACATGCGTTAACGCGCGTTAAAATAAATGTCAGCGTTAATAAATTAATGAGTTAACGCGATAATGACGCGGTAACTTGCCAAGCCCTACTTATGAGTATTACCTTTGAAAGTTGTCTTCTTTGGATGATATTTGTTCCTACATCTGGTTTCAATCCCTCGTAGATCTCTAGCCGTTGCAAGTATTCGTTCATTAGTTTCGTACCAGGGGCGGCTGCACGAGGACGGGGGCCTCTGCGCATGGGGGCCCCTATGAGCAGGGGCCCCAGCAGCAAAGCAAGTTGCTTTTAGCTCTGACAATATTATGTTATAAACAATAAGGCATCAACCACTTTTGTAAAGTTTCTTTTTTGCCAAAATGAACCTTAACACACTGAACCATTTCAAATGAATTGTGAAAGACAACTCCAGACATGGGAACAGACCGAGATGAAGCAGAAACCCACCGTAGACGTGTTGGTTCTGCAGCTCCATCTCCCCTCAAAACGCTTCACAGGCAGATTCTGGTTCTGGTTGGAAGCAGAGAAGTCGTCTCCTCGTTCAGCAGCAGAAAGAGAGTTCAGGGAGAGAGGAAGCAGACAACTAGTGCTGGTACCTGATGGCTCAGGGGGATGAGAAAGAAGAAAAACATTAAAGCCATTAGAGCGGGAAGCTGGGGGCTGTTGGGGCTCTGCAGTGGAAAACTCAACGAGCCAGCAGTCGAGGAAGAGTTAAATAAATGAATTTAAAAAAAGGAAGGAATAAATAAACTTCTGTAGCCCAACTCTGTATTTTCATCCCAACTTTGATGTTTTCACAACATAAGTCACACTGAAGTACAGAAGTTTAACTGAGTCTTGCAGCTCATATCTGTGTGTGGTAAACTAAAAGCTAGCCACAACACACACAGTGCATTTACATGGGAAGTTTTAATTCCTCTTTAATTCAGAATTAAAATCAAATCTGATTTAAAATGATTAAAAATGACCATGTAAACACCTAATTCCGAATGAAAATGTCCAATCCGAATTAAACTTAATTCCGAAGTAAGTGGCTGGTTTATTCTGATATTAAATCTGAACAGAATAATTCCGCTGTCATGTAAACACTCATTCCTCTTTAAATTAATTATTTCTGCGCATGCTCGTTCTCTTGTCCGTCTGTCATGATGACGCTTATATTCCGCGCTGAGCTTGTTTTCAAAACAAAGTTTCAAGATGGCAGCACGCAATAAACGGTGGCCAAGAGCAGAGACGATTTATTTAATAAATAGCTTGGAGGAACTGGAAATAATTAAAAGAACAGATGGCAGGAAACATAAAAATTGTGAGCTTTCTTTCTTCCGGTAGACGTAAATACGTAAAGACGTCCACCTCCCCGTCCAATAAGAACCCTTCCCAACCCCCAGACCTTAAGTGGAATTGGATAAAGCAGATCAAATGTGTTTCCATGTGAACCTCAATTCAGAATTACTATTTCCATGTAAACTCAAAGGAAAATAGTTTAATTCTGAATTATTTAATTTGGAATAATTAATTCTGAATTAAAAAACATCATGTAACCGTGGCCTTAGACACACACACCGGAAGTCATTTGTGGGTTCGTTCCCCCAGAACGGGTCATTTCTGTCTCTACATGGTCCCGCAGTTACGATCCTCTCTGCACCGTCCACAGCAGCTCCACTGCGACCCGCGCACATGCACACACAGGTGGGTGCGCTCACCTGTGTGTGCATGTGCGCTCCCACCGGCGATCAGAGAGCGTGCACTGGAAAATATGTCACGTCAACCACCTAAAAACCGACAGAAATATCTGCGTTTAAGTTCTCTTTTAAAGCCTAGATCCGAAGTCCGGGAGGAGCGGGTGGAAGCACCGCCCGCTCGGCTGGATCCGTCACAGATTTGAGAAATTGCCCCAAAGTTTTTAAGATCCCGTGACATCTGCGTGGGAGTCAGCTTATGTACAGATGCACATCTCGGCGTGTCTTCTTCTTTCTAGAATGATACATTTAAAAAGGACGAGTGTTGTCAAATAAATTAATTCTGTAATATTTACTGGTGCTGCTGTCATTGATAGAAACACAGAAACACCGTAATTATATCCAGTTAAAGCCTCTCTCTTTGCTGTTTACACAATCTTGTCGAGCGACATGATTTGTAATTTACCCTCGTAATTTAGTTATAAGGTTTATATAAATCACAACGGTAGTAATGAGCAACAGTCAGCGACAGTAAAAAAACAAAAATTACATCAATCAGATTACGTCAAATGGCTCCATATATCATCCCCTGCCCCTGATTAAAGTTTAAATTACAGTAGATTTAATTTCTAATAGAATAATCCAGCACGCGCATCTTTATCTGCACCCAGCCTCACATCTGGACTGCTGGTTTTAAAAGAGGCTCATGGTCCGTGTGGATGGAACCAGCTGCTATGAACACAGCTGTGATCGCGTCAAAGAGGAGCTGTTGTACTGTGTTTTAACCAAAATATATCACGTACGCTTCATTAGTAAAACAGGAAATTGTGTCCACTTTTGAAAAAAGGGAGACATGTGTCTCCTTTAGGAGCTGCACCGCACATGTTGTGGTAAATGGTGAACAGTCCAGACTCACTGGCCCTTTTATAGCCACTAAAATCTGTTTGTCATTCACATAAACACTAACGAAGCACTTCTGCTTCCATGCATCTGTAATATACAGGCCTGTAAGATGTGGAGGAGAAGATTTGATTCATGGTCTGGGTGACATTTAGTGTAGAGCTCTGCTGATGTCTCTGTTCAACCAGCAGAGCTCTGATGTGGAGAACAATGAAGCCCACTGGTCCAGACTTACAGGATGTCACTGGTGTTGTAATCTAGAGGAAAGTTTCAGCTCTTCCACCATCGTAAATAGATGATTGGACAGCTCACATGCCACACGGTTCGGATCACGTCACGGATCAGATGGTTCATCGTATTGGTGAAGTTAGAAAATGGAGGGCAAACTGGTGTTTTCCTCCTCTCTTCTTTTTTAATTTACGAGTAAAACACAGGTATCAGGGATGAAACCTGCTTAAGTTTGATCACTTTCACAGCCAAGAATTTGTGCTTTCGTAAATTAGAACATTTATTCGACAAAAAAAGCAGCAACGGGCGACTCAGGTGAGCACAATCAAGAGGCTCGATACTATCTTTGATTTAAATTAAATACATACCTGCATGAAAAAAATTCTCCAGCATTTGTTTTGGTTCGGGAAAAGGAATAAAAATGTCTCTCCAAATGTTCTGGACACCTCGAGTCACTGTTGCAGGTCCCCAGCAGCAATATTTCACCATGGAGTTATTATAGTATAATATTAACACTGATGATACACATCAGAAAAATAGCGAATTAACACAGTCCTTAACGGAGGAGCTGCAAGTTTGTCCGACCTAGCAACAGTAACTAGGAAGGGAGCGGTGCTTACCGAAAGGTCAATTGGCAAGAGATCACTGTAGTCAAAAATATGAAATCTATATTTTATTCAAAATGTAAAATATTCAATTTTATAATGTATTAATTTTTTGTTAACTCTCTTTATCTATCAATCTGTCCATCCCTCCATCCATCCATCCATCCATCCATCCATCCATCCATCCATCCATCCATCCATCCATCCATCCATCCATCCATCCATCCATCCATCCATCCATCCATCCATCCATCCATCATCCATCCATCATCCATCCATCATCCATCCATCCATCCATCCATCCATCCATCCATCCATCCATCCATCCATCCATCCATCCATCCATCCAGCTCATTAACTGCTGAAATGTCCATCTGTTCTTCTGACTCTAGTTGTTTCAGTCTAAGACTCAAGTGTTTTTACTCAGAATAGAAACCAAATCAGTGCCAGCTGGATGAGAGAAGAGCGTCTAAATGTGAAACCGATCTGAGATGATGTCTGTAAAAGCTTTGAGGACTTTTCTTTTTTCTTTAGCGTACAGTATTGTCGGTGCCAAGCGGGCCTGTTCTTGATGGTACAGTCAAAGTAAACTCCTTAAAAAAAAAGAAAAAAAGGCAGCGCCCCAGTTTTAAATCCTGCGTTAACCTAAATCTCTGTACTATATTTGACATCTCCTCCAGAGTTCATTAGCAGCACGATCTTTGCAAATATTCAAAGGTGGGAAGAGGAATGTATTCCAGCAGGGAGTCCATATTATCCTTCATTATCCTTGCAAAGTCTGATTTAAAAATCTCTTTTTAATGCAGTAATGAATAAATGTGTGGAACAAATTCTCCTCCTTAAGGGGGATATTTAAACATTTTTTTTTCTTGCATGTTAACAGTTCAGGTAGATGGGGATCTAACGAGGATTAAAATGTGTTTGCATGAGCACTAAAGGCTCATTTTCTGCTGCTAATCTCCTTTCTTCTTCTAAGCGAGTGGTAATAACACTTCAGACTGGACTAATGTTGAGCAGCCTGAGCTAACAGGGTATTTAAACTCTCCTTTGGTCTCTGTGTCTGGATGATGTTGGCTCAGTAAAGGCTCCATACTGTCAGCGGCCAGCTGCAGGGACTTCTGCCAGTTCCACCAGTGACGGGTTTCATTTGTCTCCAGGTCACTGGTTTCCAGATGAACATTACTGTTGGAGATGCGCTCCACGGGACGGCCGGGCTCTGCCTTCAGGCCGGGCTCTGCCTTCAGGCCGGGCTCACGCTGCACGGCTTTGCAGTTGAAGGTTTGTGCTTCCCATCGTGGTGTTCATGTTCCTCGAAAAGAAGATAAATAAAAGGAGGAAGAGAGCGCGTCTTCTTGCTGATGTTTACGTCATTTCATGGTGCGTTCCTATTGGTCGATTGGCTGACAGCCGTGGCAGATGCGCTGTGAGATGATTCCTCCAGATGTGTGACCCTGCTTGACCTCTGTCTTTGATCACGAGACGGTTCCATCTGTCTCCGTTTCTGTCTCACTGTGACATGTACGACCTCTGTGGCAGATTTTTCCCGCGATCACACATCTTTTGTCTGAGACGGATAAAATTGGTCTCACGAATGAAGTGAGAAGTTCTTTCAATCAAGAGTCAAGATTCGAGAGGTTTTATTGTCATATGCACATGATAACAACCGTACTATGAGTAAAACTCAAAAATAATAATCATTTATCATTAAAAGACCAAGTATATTAGCAGTGACTCAGTGACTGGAAAAGAAAACCAGGTACAGGTGGGTGTGATATACGAGTCACATGTTGGGTCACGCTGTTCAGTAGCGTGTACGGTTCGTGACTGGAAGTGGCTGATAATCATTCATTATTTCTTACACACGTATATTTTAGCATATTGGAGATATGATACGAGTCGGGAGAGACTCGGAGTCGAGTCACTGTTCCTCCACGTCAGATGAGTCAGCTGACTAGGATGTCTCCTGGACATCTGACTGGGAAGGTGGTTTGGTGCATGTCAAGGTGGGAGGAGGCCCAGGACATGCTAGTGAGATTACACCGCTCATCTGGTCTGGGAAGGCTTTGGTATTCACCTGGAAGGGTGGGGGGGGTCTGGACCTCGTTGGTTATGGGGCGAGTATTGGCAAGAACCTCACAATATGATATGTAATGTGATACTTGGGTCACAATACGATATTATCACGATATATTTCGATATTCTACCCAGTTAATATCAAAATTAAAAGTAGAGATGAAAAATCAAGTTGCTGTATATGTTCATCAGATGATATTGATCATTCAGAGAACAAATTGAGTCAAAAACAACCTATTTACTTTTTATTATTAGTGTTTTTGCATATTTAAATTTTAAACAATTTAAATGAGAAAATCAAACATTTTTCCTAAAAAATCGATATTAGGAGCTGAAAAATTGATATTATATTGGGCGGCTGAAAATCGCGATATATTGCCAAATTGATTTTTTTTTTCACACCCCTAGTTGGTTAGGTGAATTCAGATTTGGGTGGATGGATGGATGGATGGACAGGTTTATGGATAGATGGATAGATGGATGGATGGATGGATGGATGGACGGGTTTATGGATGGATGGATAGATGGATGGACAGATGGATGGATGGATGGATGCATGGATGGATAGATGGATGGATGGATGGATAGATGAATGGATAGATGGATGGATAGGTGGATAGATGGATGGATGGATGGATGGATGGGTGGATGGATGGATAATGGATAGATGGATGGATGGGTGGATGGATAGATGAATGGATAGATGGATGGATGGATGGATGGATGAATAGATGGATGGATGGATGGATGGATAGATGGATGGATGGATGGATGGATGGATGAATAGGTGGATGGATGGATGGATGGATGGGTGGATGGATGGATGGATGGATGGAGGGGAAGTCTGTTGAACAAGACCTTGTTAATAACCTTATATCATGGACGTGTCATTAGGACCTCTGTCTCTTTTGAAAAAAAGCCCACAATAAATCTCCTGTAAGGCTGCTGCTGTACAGATGTTGTGGTTAGATGGTCCAGACTTACAGCCACTAAAAAGCTCCTCCCATGTGTTCCTCATTCAGTTCACATAAACACTTCTTATTCCATGCATATCTAATGTACAGTCCTGCTGAACGCTGAGTCAGAAGGCTTGATTCATGGCTGGTGTGACATTTAGTGGGAGAGCTGACGTCTCTGTCTCACCGCCACGGCTGTCCTGAAGAAAACAATGAAGAACAACACCTCACAGATGTTGAAGAAACCAGAAACTTTCAGTCAAGTAAACTAATGAGGAGTCAGACTGACAACAAACCTTGACAATGACTCCGGTCTTCCTTTCCGGTGTTTCTACGGTGAGACGATGAGCCCGTTGGGTTCATGGAAGAGTCAGAGTCAGAACTGTGGATGCTCAGCTTCCAACACGGCTGCGTGCTTTTTGCTTGGAAGACCTTAAAAACTAACCTTTTATCAAAAACACAGATGTCTCTGTTATGTGCTCAGACACTGAAAAATATCTGAGAACCAAGTGAGTCAGAAGACGTCCAGCAGACAGACAGGCAGACAATCAGGTATCACTACAGTAATTCAGCTCTCTGCAAGGTTACGTGCTCGTAGCTTCCTCTTAAATCAGAGTTGCCTCGGGCTGTTTAACCTTCTGGAACAAACTGTAGCATCTTCAGCGCCGGCGGCAGGATTTTTCCCCCCAGTGAATTGATTAAAATAAACGTATGTGCCTATTCGGTATGCAACAAAAAGGAAAACTGACACGGGGGAGCTCATCACCGGAGAGGAAGCGTAAAGAGTCTTAATTAACGGGGAGGGAGACCGCTCCACGGCGACAGCAACATAAATAGAAATAATGAAGTCACTTTGGGGGTTGAGCGTGTTTTTGTGGATCGGGGATCGACGTCACGTGCGCCCTAAGGGCCTCGGTTCACGGACCAGACCTCCCGGGACGTTGGGCTGGAAGCATTTCCACAGAGCGGAGAACACAAACGTCACTGCGCTGGGATTTCTGTTGAATACTAACGACTCGGGCTGACGTACGTCTGAGGTTTGTTGGCCAGCGACTGAGCGGAGCGGAGCTCTGAGGATTATCAGGAACAATCAGATAACAAGAGTTTCACAAGCTGGTTTTAATGATCCGACTTTATCTCATACGCCAGGAAAAAGACGTAGCCTGTTTTGTCAAAAAGAAGACATCATACAACCCTGGTTGTATGATGTTGCAACCCCTCTGATTATAAGACGACCTCTATTTTTCAGATATCATTTTGAAAAAATTAAAATATGTTGAAGACAAAAGGTTATAACTTCTTATTGTACAATCATTATAGAGATATCATTCTGCTGTATTGTTGAACATTTTAACGATTTAATCTTTTTTAGGAACAATGGTGCCATACTTAAAGTACAGGTACGTGTCAGGTTTCCATGTTATTGAAGATCAAGGTTTGTTATAAACTGCTGGATCAGATCTGCTCCATGTGTTCATTGTGATGCTCCAATCTTACTCCATCTAGTGGCGCAGGTGTGTAATGACAACAGAAAAGTCTAGACCTCGATTATAAGACAATCCACACTTTTGAGAATATGAGTTCTAGAATAAAATATTGCCCTATATTTGGGCCAATACGGTAATTGTTGTAATTAATGGCAGAGTTGAGTATGAATGAAGCTGACCCTAACCCTAACCCTACCCTTTTTTAACCCGTTGCCATTCAAACTTACCAATTGTCTGATCAAAAATATTCCCACAAAAATGGTCTAGTTACATTTACAAATGTCCAGTTGATCTAATCCAGTAAATTATTTAGTCCAAAATGCATTATTATACCAGTAAATATCCACAAACAGCCGCTGCATCATTTGAAATTGCCGGTCTATGTTCCCGAAATTCCGCTTATTGTTCGCTCTCACCCGCGTTTGCGTGTGTTAGATAATGCATTTCTTAATTTTAAAATGGAGGGGGTCAGCTAACGTTTAAATTGACACCTGATACGGCCGTATAGCAGCTTCCCTGTCCTGTCCACAGCCTACAACAGCCAATGAGGGCCAGTGTTGAAAGGAAGCCCATGCTCCCATTGTGTCGTGTAAAAACTGAGCCAGTTAGAACCAGTCGTGCTGATGACTGGCGCATTGTACAGCCAATGAAATTCTGAACACAACAATGTGTCGCTTCAGGGGGCGGAGACAAAGTCATAAGCAGGAAAGACCTGCGTAACTGCAAATTAATTATGTGCACCAAACGTGCGTCAGTGGTCAATTGCTGTGTGGCTTGTTTATATAAAAAATGCTGCAAATTACCTGGAATTGGTTATATTTGTAAATGTATGGGAATATGTGAATAGTTTTTTTTTTAGTTTGTTTCCTGTGTTGTAAATGGTATTTATTACTTTTATCCTAGGATTGTGGCCATGGTTATCCAAGTGTCCTTTTGGAGTCTCCAAATGAACATTTTTGGAAACGCCTTGACATACTCTTCCAAAAACATGTGTAAAATACTCATTTTTTGTGGTATTGTTATCAAATTTGAGTGACTCCTTCATGAACGACCTTTATTTCCACCGAAAAAGAAATGTGTCCAAAGTTTCGGTGTGGTCCTGACACCAGCTGCTCGTCTTCACGTCTCCTTTTTATGAGGTGTCGCTCACAACCTTAGATGCTTGAACAGAAAAGTGAAGATTAATTTTTTTTTCATTAATATGGACTCCGGGTGTGCAATCTAATGACTGCAATTAGTACACTGAAGTAATTAGTCTATGGGTTCACTTACTTTTCCCTCCAGTTCTTTGAACATTTAACGGGTGCGTTCAGTAAAGGCATGAGAAATTAATCTAAATTATATCTGTATTTAAAATTAGAAGTCCTTTTGGAGGCTGCATGTGCAGCTTTTAAAGGAAAAGGTCTGGGGGGGACGTCAGGTGTGCAGCCTGGTCTGGGAGGGGCGTCAGGTGCAGCCCGGTCTGGGGGCAACGTCAGGGCAGCCTGGTCTGGGGGGACGTCAGGTGCAGCCTGGTCTGGGGGGGGCGTCAGGTGCAGCCTGGTCTGGGAGGGGCGTCAGGTGCAGCCCGGTCTGGGGGCAACGTCAGGTGCAGCCTGGTCTGGGGGGGACGTCAGGTGCAGCCTGGTCTGGGGGGGGGGGCGTCAGGTGCAGCCTGGTCTGGGGGGGGCGTCAGGTGCAGCCCGGTCTGGGGGCAACGTCAGGTGCAGCCTGGTCTGGGGGGGACGTCAGGTGCAGCCTGGTCTGGGGGGGCGTCAGGTGCAGCCCGGTCTGGGGGCAACGTCAGGTGCAGCCCGGTCTGGGGGCAAACGTCAGGTGCAGCCTGGTCTGGGGGGACGTCAGGTGCAGCCTGGTCTGGGGGGGGTGGGGGGGGGGGGGGGACGTCAGGTGCAGCCTGGTCTGGGGGGACGTCAGGTGCAGCCCGGTCTCCGATAAACTGTTTGGAGATCCAAACACACATCGTTCGTCTTGCTGGCACGCGCGCTCGCCTGTTTAATTTTCCCTCTAAACTTTCCGGTGCAGAGATGAAGTAATGTGTGCGCTTTAACCACATGAGTAAACCCGGGCGCCATTAGTTAATCCCCCCTGTGCTGATGTGACTTATTGTGCGTGTTTTAATAAGGCCAGCTCGTCCCGTTGTGAGCCTCAGCCAGCAGTCTCCACTTGCTGAATGACTTAAAACGGGGAAAGCGGCGGCGGCATAAATCAGTCTCAACACTCCCGCCGCTGCTTTGATTATGTAGCGAGAAGCCCGCTGCCGGTGTATTTAATGACGCCTCTGTTCTGCAGCGGTCCACGACCGTCGGACTCTCATTCACAGTGTTCTGCTGTTGCCAAAAGCGAGCCGAATGATTTTTTTTTTCCTGTCCAGCTGTGTTGAACCAGTCACAGGAGCCCGGAGCTGCCCTGTCACAGATCTGTCTTTCTGGTTCTGTTTCGTGCTTATTGATTTGCCGGGTCACCTGCCCAGAATCGGTGATGGCAGCGCTGGTGATCAGTCATTTGGGAGGAGAGAGGCTGTTTGTCTCCGTCTCTCACTCCTTCTGCTTCTCTGTTTATGTCCTCTGGCCGTGTCTGCTGCAGAGTGGAAAGGCTGGAAAAGAAGGATGATGCCTCACAGTTGTATGCAGGGTTTGTTTTTTTTTTTTTGCTTTTTACCGCCGCGAGGAGAAAAACACAATATGATAGCCTTTATTTGGCCCGAGGCCGCCTCAGTGGTCATTTCTCCTTCGTCTCACATGCGGCTGCTCGAACAGATATTCTCATATTTCTACACCATACTGAGATTCTTATCACATCGCATCAAATAGTGTATTCAAGGAGGGGAGGAAGATAGCGGCCTTGCTTTCTCTCCTTCAGCTCTGTGTTGTTGTTTGGGCGGCTGAAGAATTCACATCCTCTCATTGCTCATTTTTAAAAGAATTCGCCCGGCAGACGTCTGTTCTTTTCACACCATTCACATCAAAAGTCATCATGCCCGCCATGTCTTGCACACTGTTAGATCCCCCAGGTGATGGTTTCAGTCTCTGACCAGTAGAGTCTGTCACTGGGACCAGCTCTCCGTCCTTCGGGTCCGAAGTTGCGGTTTAGGGGCTTTCACCTCGCTAGGATTCCTCAACTTTGTTTAAGCTGGAAGATTCGC
This sequence comes from Hirundichthys speculiger, assembly GCA_018398805.1. Classification (NCBI taxonomy): domain Eukaryota; kingdom Metazoa; phylum Chordata; class Actinopteri; order Beloniformes; family Exocoetidae; genus Hirundichthys; species Hirundichthys speculiger. The sequence goes on from JAGFBZ010000488.1 coordinate 69,056, forward strand.
CGAGTTCTCACTGCATCAATCCGTCCGAAATGTCTACCCTGCCTACTCTGATAACTACCCTAAAGGAACAGGTACTGTAATCAGCCACATTCGTTAATGCAGCTCCCCCCTTATGATCTGGGCTCGTGTTACCGGCTAGGTTAGTTTAGTGGCTTGGACAGCAAGCCCCAAGGGTCTGTTACAATAGGGGGCTAGAGTAACCAATCAGAACCTGTGTTGTTATGCAGAGGCACACCTGTGTACACTTGTGGGGACAGTTTCAATATCAACCCCAACACCTTGTGTTAATTTTATATTTATTAAACAGGTTAGCAGTGTTAAGCAACAGCATTTCATTGATTAAACATTGATTAAACATTGATTGAACATTGGAAAACAAACTCTACTACTCCACAATAATGCTACGGCTGGCAACTCCGTTCTTCAGTGTTAATCCAGGCTGTGGCTTGTAATTCCAGTTATTTCCATGGAATCCAGGCTGGTTGAAAGTACTGTAGCTTGTAATTCCAATCTCATTTATTTGAATTGATTCAGGTTGGTTTGGTGTGAGCTGTGGCTTATAATTGCAATTTCATTTATTCATTTGAATGGATTCAGGCTGGTTTGTTATGAGCAAGTGGCCAGATTGCTCTTATCCAAGGCTGCGAAGCGAGGTGTCGAGGCAGGTCCTTCCAATAACAGGGTGGGTGCTCCTGGAACTCTGGTATCCGGCTCCTTCTCCTCTCCTGCAGTGAGCTAGGGAAAATCTGAAAAGATCCATATATATAATTCTTATATATATATAAGAATTGGGAAAAATGGATATTCCGTTCCAAACGTCTTCTTTCTCTGATCTTGTCTTGAAGAATAAATTTCCCAGTAAAATCCCCTGGTGGTGGTTAGCTCCTGGTCCTAGCCAATCATCCTTCGAAGAACGCTCCACAGAATGAACGCTATTTCTCCAAAACCTCAGCTTTTAAAGCCTACTGGCTGGCCACGCCTGACTTGCTCCAGCCCCCAGATCCATCCATCCATCCATTTTCTATACCCATTTCATCCTTGAAGGGTCACGGGGATCTGCTGGAGCCTATCCCAGCTGTCTACGGGCGAAAGGCAGGGGTACACCCTGGACAGGTCGCCAGTCCATCGCAGGGCCACACAACCACTCACACTCTCATTCACTCCTAAGGGCAATTTAGAATTATCAATTAACCTAACATGCATGTCTTTGGACTGTGGGAGGAAGCCGGAGTACCCGGAGGAGGAAACCCACGCAAGCATGGGGAGAACATGCAAACTCCACACAGAAAGGCGCCGAGGTTCAATCCAGGAACCTTCTAGCTGTGAGGCAACAGTGCTAACCACTAAGCCACCGTGCTGCCCCTGAAGGACAGAGTCGTTCTGAACGTTTAACTTTCCCGTCAAAAGAATTCTTACTCAATTAACCCAAGTTTACACTTTAATCGATTGGCTTCAGTCATCCAACTCTCCTCTCGTCCTATTGTAAAGGAGCCTGACTGCCGTTGTTTACATTTCCACGCTGCACACAGCCGGCTATCCCACTTTGTTTACATTCCCCAACAGTACAGATAACGCTCACTCTGCATTCAGACACACTGAAATGATCACTTATAATCCTTATTTCACAGTAAGACAATAGTTCTTAAATATTTCTTCAACATAATAGCCAAGATGATCCCAAAATCTCATGGATCACTTGACAACAGTCTGTCCTTTCTGGTCCTGCAGAGGTTTGTGGGGAACGTGAATTCAGAGTCCGTGGTCCAGAACAAGCTGTCCCATCCGGTGAGGACGCGGTTCCTGCGCTTCGTCCCCGTGGACTGGAACCCCAGCGGCTGGATGGGCCTGAGGGTGGAGGCGTTCGGATGCTCCTACAGTGAGTAGCTCGCACCCTGCACTTTATTTCAGTGGGCCTTTATTCTCTAATACCATATTTATTTCTAATGGCTTTTATTTTATAACTGCTGCATTTATTCATTTCAAGAGGCTTTTATTTTCTAGCATCACATTTATTCATTTTATGCGTCTTTTATTTCTGATTCTGCATTATTTTTATTTCAGTGGCTTTTATGTTCTGAAACCACATTTATCCATTTCTGAGGACTTTTATTTTCTAACACCACATTGATCTATTTCCAAGGCCTTTCATTTTGTGATACCACATTTATTTATTTCAGGGGATTTTTGTCTTCTAAAATGAAATTAATCTATTTAAGTTGGCTTTTAATTTTCTAATACCACATTTATCATTTTAGAGGGCTTTTATTTTGTAGAACCAAATTTATCCATTTCAGAGAGCTTTTATTTTATAAAACTACATTTAACCATTTCAGAGGGCTTTTATTTTGTAGAACCACATTTATCCTTTTCAAAGGGCTTTTGTTTTGTAAAACCACATTTTTCCATTTCAGAGAGCTTTTATTTTGTACAACCACATGTATCCATTTCAGAGAGCTTTTATTTTATAAAACCACATTTATCCATTTCAGAGGGCCTTTATTTTGTAAAACCACATTTATCCTTTTCAAAGGGCTTTTGTTTCCGTCCTGGTCGTGGAACACTGGACCAGCTTTATACCCTCACTAGAGTCCTGGAGGGAACATGGGAATTTGCCCAACCAGTCCACATGTGTTTTGTGGACTTGGAGAAGGCATTTGATCGTGTCCCTCGGGGACACGAGGGGTACCCCAGGAGTGTGGGGTGCTGGGACCGTTGTTAGGGGCTGTCCAGTCCCTGTACAAATGAAGTGGGAGCTTGGTCTGCATTGCCAGTTGTAAGTCGGATTCGTTTTCGGTGGGAGTTGGACTCCGCCAGGGCTGCCCTTTGTCACCGATTCTGTTTATAACATTTATGGACAGAATTTCTAGGCACAGCCAAGGAGCGGAGGGGTTCCGGTTCGGTGGTGTCGGGATCTCGTCTCTGCTGTTTGAGGAGGATGACGTGGTCCTGTTGGCGCCATCGAGTGGGGATCTGCAGCTCTCGCTGGAGCGGTTCGCAACCGAGTGAAGCGTCGGGGATGAGAATCAGCACCTCCAAATCTGAGACCATGGTTCTCAGTCGGAAAAGGGTAGAATGCCTCCTCTGGGTCGGGAGTGAGGTTCTGCCTCAAGTGGAGGAGTTTAAGTATCTCGGGGTCTTGTTCACGAGTGATGGGATAAAGGAGCGGGAGATCGACAGACGGATTGGTGCAGCGTCTGCTGTGGTGCGGGCTCTGTACCGGTCCGTTGTGGTGAAGGGAGAGCTGAGCCAAAAGGCAAGGCTCTCTGTTTACCGGTCGATCTTTGTTCCAACCCTCACCTATGGTCACGAACTGTGAGTAGTGACCCAAAGAATGAGATCGCGGATACAAGCGGCGGAAATGAGTTTTCTCCGCAGGGTGGCTGGACTCTCCCTTAGAGATAGGGTGAGGAGTTCAGTCATTCGGGAGGGACTCAGAGTAGAGCTGCTGCTCCTCCACATCGAGAGGAGCCAGTTGAGGTGGTTCGGGCATCTGGTTAGGATGCCCCCCGGACGCCTCCCTGGAGAGGTGTTTCGGGCATGTCCAACTGGGAGAAGACCACGGGGAAGACCCAGGAACCGCTGGAGAGATTATATCTCTTAGCTGGCCTCGGGGTTCTCCCAGAGGAGCTGGTGGAAGCAGCCGAGGGGAGGGAGGTCTAGGCCTCTCTACTGAAGCTGCTGCCCCCGCGATCCGACTTCGGATCAAGCGGAAGTTAATGGATAGATGGATAGATTTTCTTTTGTAAAATCACATTTATCCACTTCAGAGGGCTTTTATTTTGTAGGACCACATTTATCCATTTCAGAGGGCTTTTATTTTGTACAACCACATTTATCCATTTCAGAGGGCCGTAATTTTGTAAAACCACATTTCTGATACCTCATCTTCTAATTGCACATTTATTTATTTCAGGGAGCTTTTATCTCCTAATGCAAAATTGCAACATCTCTCTCTCAGCTCCTTTTAGTCCCTTTTTTATACTCAAATTAAAAGTTTGGTATCGTGTTATAAAAAAAAAGTCCCCTAAATAATAAAATAAATTTGTCTGATCTTCAAAATAAAATCATTTATTTATTGTACTTGGTCAGCTCATAGTTATATTTTCACATTTATCTCTTTCAGGATCTTCTTCAAGGCCAAATTCATTTACGGGTAAATTCCATAGAAATCTGTTTTTATGACATCACCTTTTCCATCCTTAAAGGCCTTCATCACAGTTACAATGAAACATACAGAGGGAGCATTTTAAATAAGACATGTTTGAAATAGACTTTAAACCAACCAATCAAGTCTTTCCACAGGCAAATGCAGTGATGCGACTCTGTTTTGGGCTCCAGGCCAAGCGTTGTTCTTCCAAAACGAAGCCTCTGAAGGCTCCCTGGATGACATCAGACCAAAGTGTTTGGATGAACGCACGTCGACACAGCGCCGGCCCACAGCACGTCAATTAAAATGTGTTGGACAGGGTTAAAAATAAAAAAAAAGCAACAAAATGCGTTTTACAGGTCGGATGTGAAACATGTAAAACTGTAAAACGGCGCGATAATGAGTTAAATAAAGGAATATCATCATCATTCAGATCGCTGCGAGGCAAAATAATTGGGGCATTCGGGGAAGCGTGTGAGAACTCATTAAATTAAAAGTCTTCATTCTTGGTAATATAAACTTTAGTTTAATCCCTACAAAGCCCTGCAACTGTTCACATGAATTTGGGTGTTTTTCACTCGTGTCTCATGACATCACCCCTCCTAAAGTTTCGTTTCACTGATTTGCTCTGGAAGAGAACAGCAAGCTTCACCTGAGTATATTTGACCACCTGGACACTGGATCATGTTCAGCTCTTTCTCCTTTTTTTTATTTCATTGCTTTTTTGGTTAAAAGACTTTGGGTTTCTGCTTTTGTGAACGTCTATCTTGGCTCCACACTTCCAATATCCTCCTTCGGTGTCAGGTTTTATGTATCAGGACACAGCTTTTAAAAAAATAAAATCATCTCATCCCTTCCAGCTCTCAAAATGAACTTAATACAACCTGAGATGAGCAAAATCACATGACATGGCGCACCACGCCGCTGTTATTAACTGAGCCAAAAATCCAGGAACAATATATGAAAAACCAAGTGTTTGGCTTCCAAAGGAACCGAGCGGCAACCAGATGCTGTTCATCAGATGGACTTGATTAAAAGATTCAAGCGTGAGCAGCTGTGTAAAGGAGGAGGTTTTGCTGTGTCTGCCGGCATAATGTCAAGGTGTGTGTTAGGATGAGGAGGAAAGACATCTGCAGCAATCGTTGTGTCCCGTCAACCTGGGGAGGCTGATGGGACCGTTTCTTTATCCTGCAGTGAAAAGGATTAATCAAGGAGCTGGTGTCCCAGCAGGTTCACCCCGAAGTCAGGCCATGAGGTTCACCAGATCTCACCTGAACAAACCAGAAGACTCCTGAAACCTCCGTACCCACCATCAAGCACAGAGGTTGAGGGATGATGATACGGGCTTTCCAAAGCCACGAGGCTGCCCCTGTGTGGTCTAGAGTCTCGGCTGAGATCGGGTCACGCGGCAGGACGATGATCACGAACGCACCAGCAGATCTGCAGAAGAAAAGGTCGAGACGCAGCGGCGGAGCTTTAGAGAGCCGTGCATGAGTGAATGTCTGCAGACCTCGATGAACCGGAGCAACGCTGTAAAGAAGAGAGAAGCTCCTGAGAGCTAACCCTAACCCTAACCCTCCTAACCCTAACCCTGAAAGCTAACCCTAACCCTCCTGCCCCTAACCCTAACCCTGAGAGCTAACCCTAACCCTAACCCTCCTAACCCTAACCCTAACGGCCGGAGAGACTGATAACATCATGTCAGGAGAAAGTGATTACTCATCAGCAGGTTAATGCTGCTAATGCTCCTGCAGGACATCAAGTCCTGGGCCGGACTTAGTTTTCACACACCGCTACTCCACTTTGTTCAATAAATAATGACATGGCGTAATTTATCAAGCGCTGTTGTTCATCCTGAGGTTGTGTTTGCCTCATTTTTTAGAGCGAGGAAGGACCAGATCTTTTCTTTTTAATGTCCTGAAATGTAAAGTTTTACAGTTGAAAGAGGGTGTATTTGGTAGTAAATACCTTCCCGCTCCTGCAGCCTTTAAGTTATCTAACTTTGTAGACCTTATAAACAAAAACACAAAGACCATAATATTGTCTCTTTAATGCGTTATTATTTCAGGTTTACAGGCCTTTTCCCTGTGGCGTCTCCATCTGCGCGGGTTGTCCTACCGACACAATAAAAGCGATAAAGAGGAAAGCAAACGGCCTGCATCTTGAAGTTTCCGGCGACCCCCGGTCAGCTGATGATTGTCGCCTGAAACCGTAGAAACTCACCAGAGACGCCGGGTGAATTAGCGGAGGCGCGTCGCTTCCTGGGAGCAGATATGCAAATCGAAGCTCTCCTCGTACGTTGGACTGTAATGATTTGCTGACGACAATCCGCACGAGCGTTTTTTTAAAGTGCTGCAAAAAGGAGCTGGCCTTAATCCTCATCTTTACGCAACTATCTTAAGATGATGAAAGTTGCTGTAATTCTCTCAATAACGCAATGCAGCACATATTTGAGAACGACTGTTGTCAAAGACTAACGACGTCACCAAAATGACTCGATGAATGTGAGGAGAAGAGAACCGGGTTGGACCTCGGTCTGATTAAGGGTCATTTGTATTCTAGGCAGCCCCTCAAAGACACGGCATGCCTCGGCTAGACGAGCCAGGGAGTTGCTGCCCTGTGGATCACTGTCGCAACACACCACAGCCGGCGGTTTCACGGTAGTGGAGCTCCATGCGACGCTGCGGCGCATCGTTGAGGCAGACGGCCGCTGCCCTGCTGCCTCCGGGTTTCTCTCTGTATCATTTGACCAAAGATACGCTGTGGTTTGTTAATGGGCTGAATGAAGACTGGATAAGCCCTCTCTTTCGCATCAGAGCTGCTTTACACGTACTAATGTGCCAATACTAGGGCTGGGCGACGATTAAAATTTTTAATCGTGATTAGTCGCATTATTTCCCTGATTAATCACAATTAATCGCATTGTATATACATAGAATGAAATAATGAATTCAAAAGTAGTGTTAAAATGCACTTTTATTTAAATGTTCTGCTGCCATATGAACTAAAGTGTCATAACATTTGTTGTTCAAACACTTTTAACATCAGCACTTGTCAGTAACATATATTTAGTAAATCTTATCTTAAAAAATGTAAAATAAAATAAAGCTTATTGCCACTGCCAGGGCATTAATGTCATCCTGTTTTTATAAAAAATAAAAAAAGTCTACAAACAAAATCCAACAAAATGATTGTGTCTCAGCACAATCAGAACATTAAAACAGGTAATTTCTGAGGTAACAGCAGAAACATTTAACGGGGAGTTCAACTTGGCAGTTGTTACAAATAACCTTGTTTCTGTTGAATCCTCCGTCTGGAGAACTTTAAAATGAAAATGTCCATGTTAAAGTTCAGTAACTTTACCAATCTGTATATAATTCATTCTTTCCATTTTCAGTTGTTAATTAAAAATGTAAAAAAAAATTAAAAAGTTACATTTTATTATGTTTTTCGTTTTTTAATCTAACACAGAAAAAAGATTTTTTTTTTTTTTTCATTTTCAATTTTAGACTTGGATCAAAAATATTAAATTAAAAAATGGGCCACAGAACTAAATTTGTTTTATAATCAAGGACTAGACTTTCTGTTGTCAGTGTCAGCCGCACTGCAGTAACCAGCTAGAGAACAGCAGGACAGTGAACACATGGAGCAGATCTGATGCAACATGGAGGAATGACGTGAAAGTTTTGTTGCAGTCCAGATTTTTTTTTTTTTTAGACAGAATTGTTAATATTGCTACCTGAGTTGCTACCTGAACTGTAAAGTTCAGAGATTTTTACTGTTCTCCATGTCTGTTTTAGCTTTTCCTTAAGCTTACCTGCTAATTGTCCTTTGGTTCCGCAGCAGCCAGTAACAGACTTTTCAAAACAAAAGCATGTGAGCAACATGCGTATAAATCTAAATATAACGTGCGATAATATAAATGTCAGCGTTAATAAATAATGCGTTAACGCGATAATAACACGTAAACTTGCCCAGCCCTAGCCAATGGACATGTAAACATATAAACGGATCAGCGCGTCGCTCACTGAAGCCTGAAGGTGCGACTGACTCCACACTGTGAGCTAAACTCCTATAAGCAGGATTTTAAGAGACCGGCTACTTCTGGCGCCTCGACTGCAGCGCAGCCTGACTGAGAGCTGATAAACCTGAACACACTCTGCAATTATCTGGGGTGCTCCGACTTGTCAAAGCTGGGAAACTGCCGGTGTGGTGTAAATAATTCAAAGTGGCTCCGTTCCACGAGTATGAACAATATGAAAGCCCTGGAACTGGCTGGCGTAAGTGGAATCATCCAGCCCCGGCTTTTTCTCCTGTGAGTCGACGCTGCAACTTCACTTTCCAGCCTTTTACGCGCATGAAATCCATTTACAGGAAAACCGGTGTTGTTGGTGTAAATACTTATGCGTGCTTTCATCTCCATCTCCACTCTCTTTTATTGACAGATGGTGGTTGTGGGTTGTTTTGTGAGGGAGGTTTTTCCTCAAAATTCAAGGAAAGCAGTGATCAAAGGAAGCAGGAGTTAGAGCAAGAAAATCAGTATTAATTATAACAGCAAACAAAGGTCGAGTAAAATAAGTAAATAGCAGCCTTAAAAGGTTTCCTAAGTGGTTATTCTTTGTGAAAACAGGATTACAGACTCAGGACTTCCTTTCTCTTCAGAATAATGATGCATGCAGTGTTTTTCTGGAGTGGAAATTATGTCAGTTTCAAGCTGGGGACTCAGAATAACTAGAGACGCTTTGTGTTTGCTGTGGAAGTTGCCTTTGTGGGACTGCATACGAAGAAAGACAAATTCTTCTGGGTTTTTATTTTTATTTTTGTCTTTGAGCTGGTATCTGCTTTGTTAGTCCTCACAAGCGTCAACACACCTTCTACTCACAAGGTGCACCTAAAAAAAAAAAAAAAATCCCAAACAGCAAAATAAGGAAAAATAGCAGAAATATAAATGCATGTCTGCAGTGAAATACACCGCCGCACAATTATTATGGGTCATAAGAAATATGACACTGACGTAGTTTCTGCTTATTTAAGCACAAGTAATTATTTGGGGTCCATTAAGGATATAAAGCCAAACGGTTAGAATCATTATGAGCCATTAAAGGTGACCTTTTTATAGTCTTTACAGCTCTGTTCAAAGCTGCTGGTTTTAGTGAGAGGAGTCAGATGCTACTTTTATGTGCCGTGTCTTATTGGAGGTCTGTCCTACAGCTTTGTGAAAACATGAATATGGAGACATATTACAATAAATAATTTCTTAAGCAGCAAATGCAGGAAAACTAGTCCTTTTTTTTTCCAAACTTAAAATGCTGCACTAAGCAGGATAGCCACTGGATGAGAATTTGCTGATAATAAAGGAAAGAAACGGTTCTGAGGTGCACTAACATGCAGCGTGGTTTTGAAGTCTTGAGTTTCAGACACCCAAATATCCAGCATGCTGTCAAGTACAGAATTTATTTATTTTGTTTTAAAGAACAAGTTGCTGAGGTTTCAGAGGAACATAAATCAGTGAGGAGACGCAAATCTGCCAAGCACGCCGCTGCTCAAACACAAAAAACAAACCTTCACCTCCACATTTGTTTGGAAAGGGAAGTAGGTTCATTTCATAAACCCTAGTTCAGTCATTTTGTGCTCAGTGTGAGGACGATGGTTGGTAGTATATTTCTGCCGTGAAGCCGAGCCGGTTGGGAACGGCCTCTGAGCAGCTGGTGCCGTGGACAAACATTGCAGGCTCTCACTTTATAGACCCCCTATTGTGGAGATTCCACCTTTAATCTACATCTAAGCTCTTCATTTCCTCCTGATTCTGTGTGGTTGAGGTGCAGGGGAAGGGCTTGAGGGAGGGTTTGCACTGTTACTCATCCCTCTCAGTACCTCTGTTGGTGCTCCAGTAGGTGTAGTGACGAGGTCGGACCTAAAGGCCGAATGAGTAGTTTTCATTATATTGGAAGTTAAACAATTTAAGTATGTTTTTTGACTCCTGAAGGAAATGTATTGAAAGTGAAGTGAAACCAGTACCCACCCTTGAGGAACACCACGAGCCAGAGGATCCTCATTGATGTTTACAGAGTAGGACTGGTCTGCTGGCTGAGGTCAAAACCAGAGCAGTGACTTGAATAACACGTATTTCTGGAGACTGCCACGGCTCGTTATATAAAACTGTGTTGTGAGAGTGACATTAAAAGAACAGTAGTCATCAGAGTCCGTGATGAGTAAAAATATGACCTTAAAAATGCCGGTTATGTAAAAAAGGAAAACTTCCTGGGCAAATCTGTACGGTGCACATTCGTCTTCCTGACTTACTGCTGAATGTTTGAAGTATTCTTGAAACTTACCATTTATTATTGTATAACTTATGGCTCAGACCTTTCTGAGTAGTTAAGAAAGGTCACCTTCAGTTTGACTTATTCATACAGTGACATGATTAATAGCACCAGAAAATCTGTCTACTTTTAAAGCTGTGAAATGTAAAGACTATCTCACTTCACACCAGCGTTTACCTCCACCTGTCTATATTGACGTTATCCCGGTGTTTACCTCCACCTGTCTATATAGACGTCATCCCAGCGTTGACCTCCACCTGTCTATATTGACGTCATCCCGGTGTTTACCTCCACCTGTCTATATAGACATCATCCCAGCGTTGACCTCCACCTGTCTATATTGACGTCATCCCGGCGTTGACCTCCACCTGTCTATATAGATGTCATCCCAGCGTTGACCTCCACCTGTCTATATTGACGTCATCCCGGCGTTTACCTCCACCTGTCTATATAGATGTCATCCCAGCATTGACCTCCACCTGTCTATATAGACGTCATCCCAGCGTTGACCTCCACCTGTCTATATAGACGTCATCCCGGCGTTGACCTCCACCTGTCTATATTGACGTCATCCCGGCGTTAGCCTCCACCCGTCTATATAGACATCATCCCAGCGTTGACCTCCACCCGTCTATATAGATGTCATCCCGGCGTTGACCTCCACCTGTTTATATAGACGTCATCCCTGCGTTGACCTCCACCCGTCTATATAGACGTCATCCCAGCGATGACCTCCACCCGTCTATATAGACGTCATCCCAGCATTGACCTCCACCCGTCTATATAGACGTCATCCCAGCGTTGACCTCCACCCGTCTATATAGACGTCATCCCAGCGTTGACCTCCACCCGTCTATATAGACGTCATCCCAGCGTTGACCTCCAACTGTCTATATAGACGTCATCCCAGCGATGACCTCCACCTGTCTATATAGACGTCATCCCAGCGATGACCTCCACCTGTCTATATAGACGTCATCCCAGCGTTGACCTCCACCCGTCTATATAGACGTCATCCCAGCGATGACCTCCACCCGTCTATATAGACGTCGTCCCAGCATTGACCTCCACCCGTCTATATAGACGTCATCCCAGCGTTGACCTCCACCCGTCTATATAGACGTCATCCCAGCGTTGACCTCCACCTGTCTATATAGACGTCATCCCAGCGATGACCTCCACCTGTCTATATAGACGTCATCCCAGCGATGACCTCCACCTGTCTATATAGACGTCATCCCAGCGTTGACCTCCACCCGTCTATATAGACGTCATCCCAGCGTTGTCCTCCACCCGTCTATATAGACGTCATCCCAGCATTGACCTCCACCTGTCTATATAGACGTCATCCCAGCGATGACCTCCACCTGTCTATATAGATGTCATCCCAGCGTTGACCTCCACCTGTCTATATAGACGTCATCCCAGCGATGACCTCCACCTGTCTATATAGACGTCATCCCAGCGTTGACCTCCACCCGTCTATATAGACGTCATCCCAGCGATGACCTCCACCTGTCTATATAGATGTCATCCCAGTGTTGACCTCCACCTGTCTATATAGATGTCATCCCAGCGTTGACCTCCACCTGTCTATATAGACGTCATCCCAGCGATGACCTCCACCTGTCTATATAGACGTCGTCCCAGCATTGACCTCCACCCGTCTATATAGACGTCATCCCAGCGATGACCTCCACCTGTCTATATAGACGTCATCCCAGCGTTGACCTCCACCTGTCTATATAGACGTCATCCCAGCGTTTACCTCCACCTGTCTATATAGTCGTCATCCCAGCGTTGACCTCCACCTGTCTATATAGATGTCATCCCAGCGTTTACCTCCACCTGTCTATATAGATGTCATCCCAGCGTTGACCTCCACCTGTCTATATAGACGTCATCCCAGCGATGACCTCCACCCGTCTATATAGACGTCATCCCAGCGTTGACCTCCACCTGTCTATATAGACGTCATCCCGGCGTTGACCCTTCACCTGTCTATATTGACGTCATCCCAGCGTTGACCTCCACCTGTCTGTATAGACGTCATCCCAGCGTTGACCTCCACCTGTCTATATAGACGTCATCCCGGCGTTGACCTCCACCTGTCTATATTGACGTCATCCCAGCGTTGACCTCCACCCGTCTATATAGACGTCATCCCGGCGTTGACCTCCACCTGTCTATATTGACGTCATCCCGGCGTTGACCTCCACCTGTCTATATTGACGTCATCCCAGCGTTGACCTCCACCTGTCTATATAGACGTCATCCCAGCGTTGACCTCCACCTGTCTATATAGACGTCATCCCAGCGTTGACCTCCACCTGTCTATATAGACGTCATCCCAGCGTTGACCTCCACCTGTCTATATAGGTGTCTCTGGGATATCAACTATAATGTTGACCTGACCAGTCTGATCCTCTGACCACCTCAGTGTTGCTGCCTTCATCTGTTTATAATCATCTCTGTAGTTCATGTACTGACAATGAACCAGTCAGGATAGAAGAACATGGAATTATTAGTTTTCCAGTTGATTGATAATTATGATTTATACATTTTGTCTAATATATTTCCAGGATGTATGTCCTCCATCCTCTCTCTGTCCCATCTCCCTCCTCTTTTCTTTCTTTACCCTGCTGATCTTCAGCAGGAAGGTCCTGCTCGAGGTTTCTTTCTCTTAGAGTTTTTTCTTGCCACTGTTTGGCTTAAAGGTTCTTTTCTGCTGCTGTGAGAGTGTTTTTTTTACTTGCAATTTTTCTTTCATGAGGATTTAATATTATAATTTTAGTTAATGATATTTGCTCGGGGCTCATGATCTGGGTCTCTAAAGCACCTGGAGACATCTTGCATTGTAAAAGATGCTGTACAAACAAAATTGAATTGATCAAATTGAATAATAAGCTTTTTTATTCATACTGAAAAAGATGATAAAAAAAAAAGGTTCAAACTGCTCACATATATTTAACTTAGTTACCCCAAACAAATATTCTAAACGCTGCAGTCTTGTAACAGTGTTTTCCAGTGAAGCATTTTCAGTCATGTGGCAGCTTTTTCCTCATTGTTCACTTTGAGTGCAGCTTTCAAGAGTGACTGTGATTTTCCCTGCAGAGTCATATGTGGCTGATTTTGACGGCAGAAGCTCCCTGCTGTATCGGTTCAACCAGAAGTCCATGTCAACGGTGAAGGATGTGATTTCTCTGCGCTTCAAGAGCCATCAGGCCGAGGGCGTTTTACTGCATGGAGAGGGCCAGAGAGGAGATTACATCACCCTGGAGCTGCACCGAGGAAGGCTGGACCTCTACCTGAACCTAGGTGATCTGTGCTGCCTCAGTATCGCTCTTAAAATCAGAGCCGTTGTGATTGTGGGGATCATTGGCTGAGATTGAACCAGAAATTGGGAGTGATTGAGAGGATATGAGAGCTGTATCTTGGAGGATGCCTTCATGATTGAGCTGACATTTCATTTCCAGGTTTTTCACAACAAAAAGAGGACCAGGATCATTTGGTCAGATTGCTAAATCTGAAGACAAATGACCAGAGAGTGTGGATTTATGCACCAATATTTTTTTTCTTGCTTTTCACAAGTTAAGATTCTCAACAATTTGAACGCTGGATTGAGGGTAGAAATAGAGATACCGGAAGCTTTACGCCAGCAAATGAGTCTCATACTGTCATGTCCAGATACTCCCTCTTCTATTTTTGAGAAGTGATAATAATAATAATCTGCTGGTCATGGTGGGTCTCAGTATTAGTCAAATATAAGATGACATTTTTACCGTTATTCATCCAACAAAAACAAAGCCAAGAAGAAAGCAGGGCCGTGTGGGCGGTCCTGGTACTCCTGTAATTACTCTGCAGATATTCCTTTAGCACCAGTGACCTTACGCTTTTTCATAGCTGACAGAGAAACATGCATAATCAGGTGGCAGGCTCTGGGGGGGTGGGGGGGCTAGACGTCCTTTTCACAGCTCCAAGGCCTCGTTATGCATCAATTAGATAATGTTGTCCTTCGGGATCTTTCTCGCACCTTCTGTAATCTTTCTGCTTCGCTTAAATTCATTGTGATATCCCGTTTCAGGGTCGTTCACCGTGATCTGCAACTTGCTGCTCTTCATTTACTTTGAGGCTTTACTGTATAGATTTAGTCACAGAGACGTGGATTAAAAATATATTTTTTCCACAACAAAAGTTTGGCAACTGTAATGAAGACTTTCCAGTTGTGAATAATCTGCCTTACGAAGGCCACAGCTGATGTCTTTCCCCCCTGGCACTGCATTAACACAAACATGAGCAGCAAGCATCTGCTTTTATAGAGGTCTGCACACCTGCTGATTATCAGTTCACGGAGGACTGATGATTAGCAGCAGCTGGCTGCAGCACATCAGCCTAAGTCCTGTAGAAGCGGTTAGGGGCTACTCAGTATTCCCAACATAATTTTTACTTTTTTTTTGGCTTCGTTTTTGCTAAATAAGTAATGACACGGTGAAAAAAGTTACGTTGTTGCATCTTGTGTTAACCTTACACAAAGACCCACTATGGTTAGGGGTGAGCATTGGCAAGGACCTCGCAATATGATATGTATCATGATACTTGGGTCACGATATATCACAATATATTGCGATATTCTACCCAGTTAAAATCAAAATTAAAAGTAGAGATGAAAAATCAAGTTGCTGTATATGTTCATCAGATGATATTGATCATTTAGGACTTTTGCTTCAAAACAACCTATTTATTGTTTATTATTAGTGTTTTTTGCACATTTAAGTAACCATTACAACATACTGACAGCATTGTAACCACTGTAAAAAAATTGATTTTAGGAGCTGAAAAATCGATATTATATTGGGCTGCCGAAAATTACAATATATTCCCAAATCGATTTTTTTTTGCACCCCTAACTATGATTAGATGATTTTTGTCACATTCGTGTGACAGAAAGAAAAAAAAAAACAACATTTGCACTGTGGTCGTCACGGTCATGAAACCTCGTGTTGGCGCCGTGTGAGCGACTGGACAGCGGCTCACTCGCGCTCCTGTTGGCGTCTTTGCGTTTCTCCAGACGACAGCAGGGCGAGGTTCAGCAGCCGCCGCGTCGCCGTCACCGTGGGCAGCCTGCTCGACGACCAGCACTGGCACTCGGTGCACATGGAGCGCTTCAACAAGCAGGTCAACCTCAGCGTGGACTCCCCATATGCAGCATTTCCAGACCAGGGGGGAGGGGCAGTCCCTGGAGGTGGACTACGAGGTGAGTCATGGCCAGACCCAACAACCTGAAGGTGAGACTGAGCAGCTTTGTAAAGATTTGTCCCCAGCGGCGCAGAGAGGCTGATCATGAAGAACGCCCTGATGAGCTGTGTGGTGGTAATGAGCCTCGCTGCTCTGCAGCAGTAAACAGTCTCTCCAGCGCCGCTGCTGAAAGGGCCATGCCTTCAAATTAGAAATTAGAAACAGAAGCACAGATGCAGCAGAGAGCTTTTTCTGCTGCAACCAGGGGAGTAAGACTGCTGCATCATAAACTCTCGTCTTGTTGCTTTAACCCTTAAGGTCCTCATTCACTGTCTGACATTTGTACCTGATAAAAACGCACCGAGAGCCTGTCGGTGACGGTTCCACTAATGAGACGTTGAACAGAACCACCCTCGAGCCTCTCAAGAAGAACGCTGCAGCAAGAAGGTTTTCACTTCTTTCAGGTCCAAACTCCAAACTAAAGGAGCAAAGATCAGTAAGCGAACATGAGTCTGAGCTCTGCTGCAGCTCTGATGAGACAGAAACGATGGAAAGCGATGCAACGCCCCCGACTTGGCTGGGTTGGAACTTCCAAGCAAAACCAGGCCAGTTTTCCTCGTCAGGTGTCTAATCTCCTTCCCTCCTACGAGAGATGAAAGTCTGCCGGTGCAGCAGACGGACGCGTGAAGCGACCGGCGTGCAGAACCATTTCCTTACTGTTTTCAAGTCCAGCATCCAGGTACTTGCAGCATAAAGCAGCTCGACGAAGGAATCATCGGATCGTCATTGTCTCAAAATAGATTTAGTCAGGGTAAATGACCCAATATGTCTTTGACTTTTTGTTCTTTGTGGACAATATAAACTTGAGATGTTTAATCTGCTTTCCTGTCAGCTTCACCTCATGTGTTAATATACATCCAGTCCTGCTCAAAATTCCATCAAAGACGTGGGAAATGTGGTGCTACTGAGGAGATACGAGAGAAAATAAAGATGCTGCTTGAAACAGGTGACTGTAATGATGATTTGGGACAAAAGCAGCATCTGAGCGTTTCTGAGGAGATGGACAGACAAACCACTCAAGGAACCTGGAGGAACGTCAGTGGGTCAACCACAGGGGTGAAAGCCCAAACTGGACCCCCTGTGATCTCTGATCCCTCAGACAGAACTGCATCCATCATGAATGGGGGATTTGAGCTCGAGGACCGGACGGGTTTGTGCAGAAACTTTGATCAGGAAAGAGTTACGTTCACAAATACCACTTAAAACTTAACCGTGCAAAAAGCAGCCTGATGATGAGGTGGTCCAGAGACGGAGCTGAGGTTTGTAGCTCTGAGTACGGCAACGCTTGACGTCACCCCATCCACGTCTGTGGAGACTGAAAAGTGCGCTGAGAGAAGCATATCCTGCCTTTAAGAGGACATCTTTTCCAGAGACGTGGGTCTCTCTCCCAACTGCTCTTTAAATATCTCACAGGCCTGAAATGCAAAAAATAGACGTATAAAACCAGATGAGATGACGTCATCGTGGGCTCATACTGACTTCTGTGAAGTCAGTGTAGTTTGGAATAAAAATTAGTATTTCCATTCTCTAATTCACCACCCGTCTGTTCCAGCTCACTTTCAATATCGTATGTAATTTATGTGCAGTTTCATCATTTATGCATTTTACAAATAAAAAAAAAAAAGGGAGACAATCAAAACCAGTTTTAGGAGGATTAGAAGAATCAGATCTCACATTCATTGTTGCCGTCATAATTAATTTGCTTTGTGTGCACGTTTTCTCGACATCGCTGGAGGCCAGCGTGTCTGAATCGTCTTTGATCAGCAGCTTATTTTTCTACCTCTCCAACTGGCAGATCATCACAGGCCCATTAAAACGGCGTCCAACAACCTGCTGCAGCCAGACGCGTCTGCCGCTGCTGGTTAGCTGGCTGGGAGGGCTGCACGCTCAGTTGTCACGTCCCATCATGCATCAGGGAGCTGCATGATGGGAGTTTTTTGTGTTGTGTCACCAACTCCTGGGACTGAGACGCTTCTGTTCAAGAAAAACTTTAAACAAAAGCTGTTGTTGTTGTATAATTATATTCATTTCCACCACTCCAAAAATATCCATCTCATTTTCCAGCAGTAACATAAAGTCGAAGATGAAAATGCAAGAGATGGACTTTTTTTTTTTTTCTTAATCCAGTCAGACCAGAGGTGGCTTTGAAAAGTGCATTTAAAAACAGAATCTGAAAACAACTTAAAAAAAAAAAAAAAAAAAAACTGAGGCCAGCTGCTTTTTCAGCTTTGCTCTCTAAAATAATAATTAATGTGTCGGAAGCAAATGTGCCGCTGTAATTGTTCAGACAGATCGTGCCGGAAAGAAAGCTCCGTCATGAAAAATAAATTCCTGCGCTTTCGGTTTGACCCGAGTCACGTTGGCGCAGGAACGCCTCTGG
This sequence comes from Hirundichthys speculiger, assembly GCA_018398805.1. Classification (NCBI taxonomy): domain Eukaryota; kingdom Metazoa; phylum Chordata; class Actinopteri; order Beloniformes; family Exocoetidae; genus Hirundichthys; species Hirundichthys speculiger. The sequence goes on from JAGFBZ010000488.1 coordinate 87,201, forward strand.
ACTGACTAAACGGGCCCGGACACCGTGGAGTCCGGGCTCGCTGCTGCGGGGGTCTCCTCTCCGGTGCGAGGCTCTCGGAGGGCTGCGGGGGTTTTCCTGTCGGTCTCCCAGGGGGGGTCGTGCTCGGAGACGAGTCCTGACTCAGCCGGTGTGGTGGCCGGTCGGGTTCTTCCCGTCACCTGCAGCGAACATGGAGCTGTGTGTCCATCATGTGAGGCTCCTTTAGTCCTATTTCTTTTCTTGCATGTATGTTAAGAATAAAAACCTAAATATGTGGGAAATCCCAGGCACCTCCTCGCTGCATCCAGAGGGTCTCAGAGGGACAGAGCTGCAGCCTGCTGCTGCTGAACATCAGCCTCCATGCACTGATCACCTGGAAGCACAAAGCAGACAGGTTTGTCTGGAAGGGCTGCCAGGAGAAAGCTTCTGTCCAAACTGAACGTGGAAGCACAACGGAGGTTCACCAAACCGCCCCAGAGCAGACCACAAGACGTCTGGAGCGAGGACAGACGACCAGACGAGGCCCAGGTGGACCTTTCTGTCACAAACACAGCAGTTGAGCAGAACCAGCTCCGACTGGCTGAGGAGGAGTGATGACTTTGCTCTGAGGCCGCGGGCTGGTGGCAGCTCAGTCTCTGACTGGACCATTAAGTCTTCTGCATCCCAGAGTGTTTCAGAGACAAATGTGAGGCCGTTTGTCCAACAGCTAAATGTTGATCACAGTTGGTTCCTGCAGCAGGACCCACCAGCAAAAAATCTGCACCAGAAATGGCTGGAAAATGAAACAATCAGAGGTGAGGAAACGCAGAATGAAAGTCCAGACCTCAACCTGGGTTGAAATGTTTAAGAGCTGAGCAATAAGCAAATTATTAAAATTAGGGCTGGGCAAGTTAACGTGTTATTATCACGTTAACTCAATTTATTAATGCCGACATTTATTTTATCGCACGTTAACGCATGTTGCTCACATGCTTATATTTTGAAAAATCTGTTACTGGCTGCTGTGGAACCGGAAGATAATTGGCAGGTAAACATGCAGAAAAGCTAAAACAGACATGGAGAACGGTAAAAATCCATGAACTTTACAGTTCAGGTAGCAACTCAGGTAGCAATATTAACAATTCTGTCTGAAAAATATATTCTGTACTGCAACCAAACTTTGGTGTCATTCCTCCATGTTCCATCAGATCTGCTCCATGTGTTCACTGTCCTGCTGTTCTCTAGCTGGTTACTGCAGTGTGGTTCCATCTAGTGGCACAGATGTGTGTAATGACAACAGAAAGTCCAGTCCTCCATTATAAAACTAATTCAGGTCTGTGGCCCGTTTTTTTAATTTCGTATTTTTGATCCAAGTCTAAAATTGAAATATTTTAAAAAAAGGATTTTTTTTCATTTTTTTTGTGTTAGATATAAAACAAAAAAACGTAAAAATAAAATGTCACTTTTTATTTTTTTGTATTTTTGATTGACAATTGAAAATGGAAAGAATGAATGATACACGGATTGATAAAGTTACTGAACTTTATCATGGACATTTTCATTTTAAAGTTCTCCCAGATGGAGGATTCAACAGAAACAAGGTTATTTATAACAACTGCCAAGTTGAACTCCCCGTTAAAAGTTAGGGTTAGGGTTAGGGAAATTACCTGTTTTAATGTTCTGATTGTGCTGAGACACAATCATTTTGTTGGATTTTGTTTGTAGACTTTAAAAAATGTTTTTATAAAAACATGATGACATTAATGCCCTGTTGATTTTGTGTATACAATGCGATTAATGGTGATTAATCAGGGAAATTATGCGATTAATCACTATTAAAAATTTTAATCTTTGCCCAGCCCTAATTACATTTTTTTTTAAACCCTCAATGAACTAAAACAATGATGTAAAGAAAAAATAAACGTCCAGAACAGTAGCAGGCTGTCAGGAAACACCACTTTGAGTTACGAACAAAAGGCGTGGTGGGTTTTCACTCGCTCATAGAAACAGAAACGTATCGGATTAAAAGAGGAAGCAGCTGCTGACATCTGCATGTGACACTAAACTGCAGCTTCAGCAGCTGCTGTGAGCAGTTTGGAAGCAGAGGTGACTGGGTGATGTTTTCACCAGTGAAACTCAGCTCATGAGCAGACAACCTGCTGCTGGCGCTGATAACTGACCCTGGTTTTCTTTTTTCCTTCCCTTCGTCACAGCTGAGTTTCGGAGGCATCCCTCTGCCGGGTAAACCGGGCACCTTCCTGAGGAAGAACTTCCACGGCTGCGTGGAGAACCTCTACTACAACGGCATTAACATCATAGACCTGGCCAAGAGGCGCAAGCCCCAGATCCACAGCGTGGTGAGTCACGCCTCCACGTGTGTTTGCTACACGCGCTCAGTTGAGTTGGCTGAAAACATTTACGAACGCGCTCGTGTCACAGCAGCGTCTGTATTTGGAAACCGATGAAAATCAGAGAGAGAGAGAGAACAGCATGAGCGCAGGTGTAGGCGAGCGGGAGAAACATCCAACTATTAACGGTTTAATCTGGTAATCATGTGTTGCATAATTTTATTTTCCCAGGATGCTGTTGCAGCATTGTGCTGCTGCACCAGAGCTCAAACTGGAGTCTCTGTGGGGAGAGACAACCAGAGATTAACCTTTAAAACCTCTGACATGAAAAATAAAATATAAACTGTGGTGAGCCTTCATGGACTGACACAAGCCAAAGGTTTAGCGCTGATTTCATTCAGGTGAACACTTCCATGAGAAGACCTGCTAAAGAAAAATGACCATTTTAAGCAATAATGGTGCAGTTCTTTTGTTTTATAAAATGGTTTTGTCAAACTGCTGCAGGGAGAAGCGTCCAGGCCAGTCAGTCACTCCAGTGGCCCTCAGAAAACCTTTTATTCAGGTCTGGGTAGGAGTGAGTGTTGACAAGGACCTCGCAATATGATATGTATCACGATACTTGGGTCGCGATATGATATCATGATATCGTGATATATTGTGATATTCTACCCAGTTAATATCAAAATTAAAAGTAGAGGTGAAAAATCAAGTTCAAAACAACCTATTTATTGTTTATTATTAGTGTTTTTGCACATTTAAGTATACATGAATTTTCTATTCTAAAAAAATAAAAGAAATTGATATTAGGAGCTAAAAAATTGATATATTGGGAGGCCAAAAATCGTGATATATTGCAAAATAATTTTTTTTTTTCCACACCCGTAGTCTCGGGTCCGACTCACCCAATACGACCAGCTGATCCACGTTCCAAAGCTCCAAAATCAAACTCGTCTGTGATTAGCAAGGCAATGTTTTTGAAAAATGCATTGACGTCTACATGCATCTCCTACAGAGGTGGATGTATTATGTGACTGGCTCCTGACAGTCCTCAAAGATAAACATCACCATTTCTTCTGAAAGAAATAACGTCATGTAAAACAGCTGATAGCAATGACTGCGATGGACTGGTGACCAGTCCAGGATGAACCCCTGCCTTTCGCCTAGAGAGCTGGGATGGACTCCAGTAGAGCCTACGTAGGTTTGAGTGAGCA